>JAWWEN010000020.1:4577079-4603638 GCA_035582955.1 Sycophila texana
GCAGTGCAACTTTTATTTTGAAAGTTGCATGAGATTTTGGCGTGGCATCTCAAGTGAAGTCTCATGTGAGAAATCACCTGATTTCTCACCTGAGATTTTTTAGTAGGGTATAGCTTTGAGAAAGTAATTTTAATTTTCCGCTTTTTCTTCTCGCCTTACCTGGCATACTCAAGGCGATTAGTCCACATGCCTGGTTTACCCTGATCACCACTTTGATTACCTCGTCGTTGGCATCTACTTTCATCAGGTTTGCAGTGAGAGAATTCAGGTCTTACTCGCAATTGTCGATCCATGACATTTTGGAACACTGCGTTAGTATTTGGGGAATATATTGTCAACAAGGAGTTCCAGGTTACAATTTATTTATCCATATAAAATTATTTAAGTAAGATTATTTATTACTCTATAAAATAAAAAAGAAATTATTAAAATTGGGGAAAATACAGAATTTCCCAAAGCTACCTCCCTGAGATTGGCGTATTTCATAATGCTGCTACTGACGGTGATCAATTGGGCAATATTCTCAGCAAATATAACCAGCTACCTCACTGTTTCGTCGCCTAGCCTGTCTTTTTCAGACACCGAGGGTTTCGTCAAGGACGGCAGCTACAAGCTCATCGTCCTTCAGAACAGCAGCGATCTGGATATTATTTTGGTGAGCGTGTATTGGACATGTTTGTTCTTAAAGTTTCAAAAAAAAAAATTAAATAGTCATTTTAGATAAAATTTTGTTAAAAATTAGTCAGGAAAAGATTCGGTTCTGACGACCCTACGTCCGTTTTTGAAAAGCATTGACGAACTACCTTTAAATCCATTTGATGGATTCGATCAGGTGATGTATATTTGGTATGGTACATGGTAGGTCATAAATCAAACTAAGATACGATAGATATTTTTTTAGGTTTGCAATGAAAGAGTGGGTTTTTACGCGAGCGACGCTGTTTTGAAGGGAGTGAGCGCTCAAATTCCCTGCCCGCTGACTTACATCGAAACCGGTCAAGTCGAGTGCCTCGCCATTGGTTTGCCGAAACACAGTCCTTACGCTAGCTCAATAAATTACAAGCAAGTATAACAAAAAACTATTTTCTTAGATCATTGATCCAAGTAAAAATAAAAGAAAAAATTTAATCAATACCAGCAAAATCCGCGTGCTTTGAGCGATCAATATTTTGAGATTAAAAAATTGGTAAAAACTCAGCATAATTAGAAAAATTAATGGTTCTTTTATACACTTATTAATGGAATTAAATAAATAAACATAATAAATCTTCTGCACTGTTTGTTATAAAAATGAAGCTTCTATAAAAAAATAGGTACTATCTCAGCTGTGTTAAAATTTTCAAAATATATAGCAATTAACCCTAGTAATATAGTGAATTCCTCTTTTATCCATCGATGAATGATAAGTATAATTATTACCAACAGCCTTCGAAAATTGTCGGACTGTGGCTTGCTGAAGAAACTACACGAATGGTACTTTCAAGAGACTATCGAAATTACTGATCAGCGTACGCCAATCGGATTCCGCGGTATTCTACCACTTCTGGGGATAATTGTAGTGGGCTTCATTGTGTCCGTCTTGATACTCATCGTTGAGCATTTTTGTGCCTTTTGTCAGCAGCGTCAAATCAAAAGTGTAAAATAATTGTTATTAAAAATTTTCAAAATGATTGTACTCTCGTATTTTTATCTCATTAGCAATAATCCCATAAACAAATTAATAGTATTGGTATTTACAATTGTTCTACTATTATAAATTGTTCTTGCACTTCAAATTACTTCGAGCTAGAGTTGATTCATAGTAATATGAATTATTAAATTAAATCGATTACTCTTATCGGAGGTAGACGCGAATGTCATTGTGAAGAAATTATAGGTTGACAAAGTATAAACAATAGTACATTTAGATTTAGAACACGAGATGAAATAAAATAGGAAATAATTATACATTTTCGTAGTCCGAAAAAAAATTCGATCTGTAATTAATTACTATTCTTGTTATAAAATATAGTTAATTACTTAATATACTCTTTTTTCAGTTGCTTTTTTTTGATATCTATAGCTGCTTTTCCGAAGGATCTATAATGTGCTAAAAAAAGTATCTGATAAAATGATAGAAGTGTGAAAAATACAACAATTGATCATCCAGTAGGTACATAGTTTTTATTGTAACGATTCATGAACATTAAGCAAATAATATATTTCTCCATAACTAAATACGAAATAATTAACTGTACATACAAAATAAAAATTAGAAAAAAAGGTCATTAACGTTAATAGGTATATATTATATCAAAGCGTTGATAGTGTATTCGATTTTATTTTTTTTTTCAGAAGGTATCTCGGCCTGTCATTGTTTACAATAATCATTCTTATTTTTATACTTAATTCATCAATTAGCATTTCAATCATTGTAGCCATAGTTTTTCACCCTCTTCGCTTTGCTTTTTAATTTGTTTTTAATTCAAAATTGTTTGTCGCACATACTGTTAATTTCTTTTTTTTTCATCGTTAGGTACATATGTATATGAATTATCATACTTTCAATGGAGTCAACAACATATATATATATTTATTTGATAATATATGTATACATAAGTATCATGTAATGTTCACCACTGCCTCCCTCAATCTGTTCTCTTACGCAAGTTAATGCATTGTATTTTGTTTCATCTTAATACATAATAATAATTAATTATAATCATAATTTCTTTTAAAATTGCTCTCCTTATTAATAGATCTTGCTCGCTCTGTCAATACAATATTAGTTCAGCGATCGTAAAATAATTTTTTTTTTATTTATTACGAAACTCTTCGTAGCCAATTTTAATTTTACGTGCCGAAACGTCTCGACATCTATTAATAAGGAATCCTTTACGTAATGATCAAAAAATCATTCGCTAATTCTCGGTGACTAGTTTCTTTTAATTTCTTCTGCCGAGGGAATTAGGCCCGAGAAAAGTTTTTTTTTTTCGACGCGAGGGGTTCACCCTTTTTTTTTTATTCTTCCCCCGATGAACAATTTTCTTTTTTTCTTCTTCTTTTATCTCAATGCGATATAATTCCTCAAAAATGACGAAAGCCTAAAAAGTATCATTTTTTTTTTTAATTGATATTCATCTTATATAAGAAATCCCCATAGAAACACGAAATTCGAAACGAAGGACCGCATGCGTTTTTAATACAAAACGATAGACGTCACGAGTGCTTCCTTGCTACAATTATTTATTTATTTATTTTTTTTCTTTGTTTACTTTACTTTTCGCCACAGTTTAAGATGCTTCCCTTGCCGCCTCTACGAGGTGTCTAATGAAAATTCTACGTGTTTCTATAAGTTTTCCCACTCGCCCTCTCGGCGCAGGACTTGAGCCCTTCCTCCGCGTCATACCGTCGCGCGTGTCTATTTTTTTTATACGTGTATGCTGGACTTAAAATCGAATAAAAACATTTTTTTTATATCTTTATAAAGAGCTCTCGAAGTGCCTCGAAACATCGCTAACTGCGGTCATTTCACTCCCTTCACTTTAATCGTCCCCTCTTCTTTCTTTTTCTTATTTAATTCTCCGTTTATGTATACATGATAAGTCTAACGAACAACAATATAATGTACAAATGCTTATGTTGTCACCTCCGTGATTTTTTCTTCTCGCTCGCCGCATCCCTGTTTCGACGAGCGCGCAGGTCTTTTCTACGCCGCGAGTTTATATGTCGTTTATATACGCAGAAAAATGTTAAATCAATTAAAAATTACTGCGTCTTTTCTAAAGCGAGGACTAAATTGGCGAATAAAGAAATTGTATAATTGCTAGTAGATTTTACTATAAATATAGTAAAATTTAATTTAAACATTTTAAAATTTACTATCTATTATAGTCATTTTTTCTTTATTTTCCAAGTCTGTCTTTGCTTCATTGAATACTAGAGTAATTTTTTAATGCAACACATTTTTCTCCTTGCATATTGCGCCGAGGACGAGGGGAGAAACGAGCTCGAGAACGCGCGGTACACTTCTTAAACACTTGGACAAATGTATATTTACTCGTCTATAATTTTTTTTTTTAATAGTTTTTTTTTCATTAGAAGATCGACAGCGAGGAATTTGTTTGACGCTATATAGACGCGTGAACTCGATCGTTTCGTCTCCGTCGTCGACGCAACTGAATAATCGCCTTTTGTTTTTTTTCTTTTTCATTTAAACTATCATAACACATGTTTCTCTATGTTAATAAAACAAAAACAGAAACAATGTATGACATATAGTTGGTAAGTTTTATGCGCTCTACGTGAGAAGCTTGTTTTATTTATTATTATTTTTTTTTTTTAATTTTTTTTTCCGTTGGTTTCTTCTTTATTTGAATCCTTAGCTATAAAACAAATAATAATGGGCATATCTCAAACGATTGCAGCGAGCGGCGGTGAATCGCAGCTTTTGAGAGGTAAATATGATCAAATGGTGAGAAGACAGTTTATACTCCGTACCTACTTATGTATAATTAGTTTTTAATATTTATGTCTCTTTTTTTTTCTCACTCTCACTCGCACATTAGTCGCACAGAATGAAGGTTCCCACTTTTTCATCGCACTCCTGCTTCGAAATTTTTTGCCACTCGTTTGCTCGTTTGCTTACAGTTTACGCTTTTATACGGCGGACCATCGCTTTGTTTTAACGAATTGTGAATTTATTAATTATAAATGAATTGTTATATTTAATCGATTTTACGCGACACTTTACGAGGAAGAAAATTACATGTTCATTGGGCTGCAATAATAAAATGATTGCGCACTATTCTTTGGTCGCATTCTACATAACTTCGTGAAGGTACGTATAGATGTCGAAATAATCAAGGTTTCGAAAAAGATAAGATATCGATTTTGTAAGTACCTATTCCAATTTAATGCTCACAACTGTATTTATTTAGCATTTTTTCGCCGTAAATAAAACCATATTTAAATTAATTAAAATTACATATGTATACGTAACTTAAAACTATAAATTCGCATGTATTTTCTAACATAAACGATCATTAAACTTTAAACGCTAATAAATACGATAATGAATAATATGTATATATAAAAAATTAAAAATACGAAGCATTCTTAGAATGAGGAAGCTACAGAACGCACTGAAATGGCTTAAACTGTACGAATTAACTCCAACGATAATGATATACACAGTAAATTAATTACATTTGCGTAACATCGCGATCGCTCGTCTGACAATAGCATACTGCGATACAAATGCCAAAAACTGATTTTCAGCCTCGAATGTCGGTTCCGATGAAAAGGTCACGCGATGCTACAATCGTCTTCTCGCTCATGCATCGAACCGATTTTTTTTTTTCGATAAAACTCGTGCAAGGTACGATTTTACAAAACTGATTTTAAGAACAACGTGCATTAAATCATACTTTGCGCACAGCCTCTATCGAAAAAGAATGTATGCTTTACAAAACGTCGATTAAAACGCCCACTTAGTCGAGCAGTCATTTCTTTTATTCCAATAAAAAAAGAAAAAAGTTTTGCAACAAAAATTTATAAATGTCATATTACAGCGTGTAAAATCGAGCGAATAATGCAGAAATTAAATCGCTCTGTCGGTGTGCCTCAACTCGCGTATGCGGCGATTATCTTGCAGGCTCTCAAAAATTGTTCGACTAAACATAAATAAACTAAAAAAAGCAAAAAATTCGGAAACAAATCGCACGACAGCAACGGCTCACGGGGTTGGCGTCTCTTCGCACTCCTCGCTCATTCATCATTGCGTTTATTTAATATATATATTATTAAAGGACAGAATGAAGCGCGCGTTTGCTTTTATTTTATATTTTTTTTTTCGCTTATATATTTGCTTTTCTTTTTGCTCTCCCTCTTCCTCTCTTTGTGAAAAAAAGGCCCGTTGAAACTTGTGCGATTTTTTAACGTCGATCTCACATTCGAGTGTGTTCCTTGTTTTTTCTTTTTTTTTTTTTTTTTTTTTTAATTTTATTTTAGTTATTCTCTACAGCACTCACTCTCCTCCCAAAAATAATTTTAGCACGCGCCTCGCATATCGCATACAGAAGCATCGGTTCTCTATTGCCTCTCGCGTCAGCTGAGAAAAGCGAGGATCCGAAAAGGCGCGAAGGATGACTTTTATATTTTTTTTTTTTACCGAGGGGGTGTGCCCTCTCAAGGGGAGCGGAGGCGAGCAAAATTATACACGCTGAAATGGTTAGAGTGAAATTTCACTCTTTTATAGAGTCATCCTAGCCTTAATTCATTCACAGAGGTAAATTTGAAAATTTCTTTAATAGAGTGAAATAATCACTTTACAAGAGTAAAATAACTTAATTTCACTCTGATAGATGGAATTTATTTAGGTTATGGTCTACCCTTTCACTCTACATTTGAATGAAAAAATTACTCTACCTCACTCTAATCGAGGGAGTTAATTTCAATCTAAACTTCGAGTGAAAATTCTACTCCAACGGAATTCGAATTTAACTCCACTTCGCTCTAACCAATTTAGCGTGCTATCCCTAATCTGAAAATGTGAAATTCGCTTGAAAAATGCGCGGATAGTGACATTTTTCAAGTGACTTTCACATTTTCATGAGGTTCACTGAGAGTACGTTCGCAAAAAGCTACAAGCGTGGCGCGGCGCGAGTCGAACGACCGTAAGCTATGGTGGCGGGGCATCACTTGAGGTCCTCGCTGAGCAGCTCGTCGATCTGGCCCTCGTCCCAGTCGTCCTTGCCGGCGGCGCCTGATTTGCCCTCCTGGCCCGGCACCACCTCGTAGTCCTTCAGCTCGGCCTCCAGCTCGCGCTCCCAATCTTCTTCTGCGGGGAATGAGACCAGTTCACGTACACCTTTCTTTTTCTCTCGCACTCTTTTTTACAATCTCCCTCTCGTTCTCTCTCTCTCTTTCACTCGCTTTATCTTTCTCTTTTCTCGAGGCTGCTCGCCGGGGGAAGGCTGCTCTCTATATAATCTCTTTCGGTGCTTCGCGGATTGCTTTTCAGGTTACTTGGAGTTTCCTTATTTTGTTATTGTTTAAACGCGCGCCGATTATTTTTTTCTTTTTTGTCGGTGGAGAGTTTTTTGGGTGGCGCGCGCGCGATTGCTGATATATACGTACAGCTTTATGTTCAAAGCATTTAATGCAAATTTTGCGGTAATCTTTTAAGTACTTTTATTATTATTATTATTTGCGAAGTATTTTATCTGTTTTTAGTGGTAGTTAGTGGTTTTATGTAAATTTTATTGAAGACACTAAACGAAAATTGCATTCTTCTTAATGATGCCTTTTTTAAATGTTTTTTTTTAACGAATATTTTGAATAGCTGGTTATATAAGTGATCGTTTAAAAATATCGCGTTACGTGTTAATTTAAATAATTTTTCTAAACGGCTAAACAACAAATCTGCAACAATCTTTAAAATTTACGAATAATCAATAACACTCGTATTTACTTAAGTTTTTAACGCGTAATTAATTCAGTAACTATTTTAAAGAGTAAATAATTTTTTTTTTTTTTTATTAAAAAGGCTTTTTGTTTTTATAATAATATGACATGAGTACATTATAAATTATTGTTGGCAAAGAATTTTCCTAAGCTTAATGAGTATTTCACGTGTATCTGTATAATATACGTATTAGATGTGTACAAGTACCCGACATTTTTTTTTTTAATTGCATTATTATTCTGCTAATTTTATAATATATTTTACATTACTGCATTATTTTATTCTCTTTCTTTAAAACAATTTGAAATGCACATTGTTTATACGGAATGCTTTTTTTTTAAGAACACATTTTCATTCAAATTATAAATATCTCCGCATCTTAATCGGAAGCGAATTATCCTCACTTTGATGCATCGCTACGTCATGTAGTACGGTCGGTGTACAAACTATTATTGTAGGTTTACACACCTCCAATCGATTTTAATTTTACTTTATTAATTTTTATTACGCGACAGTGTATATAAGATAAGTGTGTATATGTGTGTGGTGGGCACGCGCATCAGCTCGCATGACTATATATATGTTTGCAGCATCCGAGCTCTTTTCTTTCTCTCTCTCTCTCTCTCTCTCTCTCTCTCTCTCTCTCTCTCTCTCTCTTTCTCTCGCAAATGTAAATATATACACAAGGCGTGGGTGTGTGTCCAGTAATGTCAATGCGGGTAAAGTACATTTTTTTTTATACATATAAGTACATCCTTTTTATACATTAGCATATCGTGTATATAGTGTTGGTGTCTTGTTGGCATACCTCGTGGGAGAAGTGAAAAGTCAAAAAACAAAATCAAAGGGATGGAAATGAAATGAGACATGTGACAGCTTTTCATTTCTTTTTGGCTCGAGCAAAGGCAAAGAAAAGTTAGACAGGCTAATTCTCTATCCAGCGATTTTCCATCATTGCGCCTCACGCGAAACGTAAGATTCTGATTCTTTTTTTTTTTTTTTGTTTTTTTGTTTTTTTACTTCGAAGTTTCGTTTTTTATAAGTTGCGTCTGCACTTCTCGAAGAGTGAGTATGACTCGACGCGATGCATGCCTTTCCCTTTTCTGCCCTTCGAAAGCCAACGGCGAGGATGCATCCGCCCCTTAATAATTGACTCGTTCAAAGTGTATCTGTAGAAAACGTTTAGTGCGCGCTCGCGTGACTCTTTTATTATGGACTTGCACTCTCGACTGTTCCCCGCCTCGAAGATTCCTCTCCGCTCCTTGTCTCTGCCTCGTAGAGTAGCTCGCGGTCACTTTTACTGTCGTTTTTAAAGACGATTTTTTTTAGCGAATTTTTCATTGTGGTTTAATTTTTTGTTTTTATTGGAATCACCTGCCACGAACATCAATGAATCTGGAATTATTTATTTATTTATTTCTTGCCTGTATTTATTTATTTATTTATTTATTTATTTTTTTTTTTTTTTGACTGATGAATGGAATATCAAAGTCGAGTCTTTTACAGTTGGTTTTATGCTTTTGAACTTTAACAAAAGGAAGCTTGAGAGTTGAGTCTCGATGTCTACCGGTTGATTTGACGCGCACAATGCTTCCTACGATCGCACGTCTTTTCTCGCCTAACGTGGCTCTTCCTTCGGATTTTTATTCGAGATTCTTCCGGCTACAATTCGCGTTTACTGTACAAAAAGTAGCTGAGCTTTTTTCACACCGCAGAAGCCGATTTTTATTTTCTCTTTCGAACACGAACGAAAAGGGTCGACCATTTTATTATTAAAATTACGACTGATTTGATACTTTAAAGAAAATTTTGTTTATTAATAAATTACAAATTAAAAATTAAAAAAAAAATAAATAAATAAATAAAAAACAATATATATTTCATAGAAAACTGTACGTTCGCGGAGATTCTTTCTTCAGAAAAACCTCAAAAAGCTCATGGAAACTTTCAATGCCTACCTCGTCAATTGAAATTGAAAAAAAATTTCACACAGTCGAAGAACGAGTGATGTTACAGTAACATATTCTTTTCCCCGCATATAGCACACGTATTGTCATTCAACGAATTTTTTTGTTATCTTCATTATATTTATCTTTTTATTATGTTACTTATATACTTAGACGTACGATTCTTTTAGTCGTAATCATTATTTTTTTTTTGTTTTTATACTTTTACGTATTATTATTTTGTTATTTAGTTCTGCTTTATCTGTTTAAGTACTTAAGTTTCTTTTATTAATTTGCTTGATTTTACTGGGTTTACATCTTTTTTTTTTTTCTTGAAACCATACACGACTCGAAGTTAATCGGTAAGTTCGTAACCACTTTTCACGATGCAATTTACATCTTTTACAACACGAAGAGAATATATATATTTTGTTTTAAATAGAGCGACGAAGTATAAGATTTGTTAAGTATTTTTTTTTCTTCAGAATACTTTAGTTTTTTAAGTTATCTTTTTTTTTTTTTTAATAAATAACGAAGACAGACAGACGACAGACAGACAAACAGACATTAGTTAGATATCGGGTGAAATATATCATCGACATTATTTTTTTATCAATTTTACTGCGCTCTCGGTTTCATTTTTTTTTTAATCAAGTACTCGCCATTCCATTTTATTCGACGCGAAATGGTGATTTTTATTCGTGTTTTCATTAAATCGTACGGAGGATCGAGAGGATCGCGCTCCAGCTAAATAATAGGCGAGAAAAGTCTCTTTTCGTCGTTTTTTTTTCTTTCTTTTCTGTTATGTACATTAGCGCGAAAAAAATTAACTTTCAAACTATAATCATCGCTGCTCTTTTTTTTTATTTATCATTCCCTTTTCATTCTTTTTTTCTCTTTCTCTCTCTTCTTCTTTTTTTTTAATTAAAGAGTCGGCAGTGCTATACAAGGATGCGTGAAATTTTAGAATGAGTACAATTTTTTCGAGTAAACACGTGTATATACATTTTTTAGCGCAAAGATCGCCGATTTCCTCGTACGTTGAGCGCGAAGCGACGATTTTCCGAACGATTTATTTTTCTCATCCGATTGCTGCCTGTACTTTCATTCCTCTCATCCGCTATTCCTTTGTTTCGGTTTTTGCGGTATATACTACCGTTCCCATGTGACTCGCGATTCTTTCAATAAGTGCTACAAATATGGAAACGAACTTTTTTACCGACTGCACTTCTACTCTACCAACATTGAAGTTTTTTTTTCACACTAAAATTATAACGAATTTTCGGACGCTTTTTATTATTTATTTATTATATTTATTTATTTTTTCAATCAATCAACATCTTCATCAAATTCTACTGATATTCATGGCACGAACATTAATTGACGAATAGAAGATAACCAGTTAAATTCTGCACGAGTAATCTAGACGATTCAGTCGGTAAAAAATCGAACTTTCCACAATCGCAGAAAACACTCGCATTTATTTTATATTTTTTGTTTGCTTAGATACTCCTAGACTTTCGAAAAAATTTTTTTTTCAGCGAACAGTACAGTCACGCGCCTGCGGCCGAACGTAGCTTCCGTTCGCGCGCTTTATTTATTTATTTTTATTCCCCTGGAACATCTGAATTCATCGTGATTTTCAAAGCCCAGAATTGCGACTGATGTGATATTGAAATGAGCGTGAATGTCAACGAGCTACAGTATATACCGAGACAAGCATCAGTTGAACGAGGTGATGAGCGATCATATGAAGAACGGAAAAGAAAAATAAGATGTTCGGTGCGAAGAGACACTCTCAGCTTTGTAGCTGTTTGTTTTGAAGGTTTTTCTTTTTTTTAAATCCTTTTACATCGTATATGTTATGCTTTGAATTTTTTTTTCTCTTTAGTTTAGTATGTACTCATAAACGTCCTTTTTATGCTAATCTCTCTTTTCGTTTATTCTCTCTTCGTTTCTTTGAGTTTCGCATTTCGCTCTCAATTGCTTCGTGTTTCGATTTTGTTTTTTTTTTTGCACGCCGATTCTTTCGCTCGTGGCTTCATTTAATTTATTTTTCGTTACAGCTGTTATTTCCTAGATTCGGGGGATATATTCATAGTAGTTCAACAGAAAGATATAAGAACGGGGGCCTGTGCTAGTTCTCTCGGTAAATGGTAACATGGGGAATGAATTCTCCTCTTCTTTTAGGCTGTTGACAAAATAGAATGAAAAAAATCGCTCGTTTAGAATATTTATCAGAAGATTCGATGTAATGTAAATTTTTATCTTAAATGATTTATCAGAATTATTGCAACAGCGGGCAATCTAGCATGTCTATCAATTGAAAATTTTTCTTCTCTAATACTGAATATCATTGTTTTTTTTTTTTTTTTAACAATTTTAAATTTAAGGAAGTACACCTCTATCAAATAATGAACAATAAACATTTAAGATTTTTACTATTACTTATAATTTTCTTATATTTTGAATGTTTTATACTTTTCATTTTTTTTTTTATTTAAAAGGGGTGTACCCCATTGATATCGAAAACTAAACGAATCCACATACTTGAGTGTGAAATATTTTACTGTACAAAGTATGTGGATTTCATAGAAGATTCCCACTTTTACAAAAGAGTTAATTTTTGTTTCTTTTTACGTTTTTTTTTTTTTTTTTATAAGAGTATATAGAACGATAGGAAGTCGCGTGTATGAAAGAGCTAATCAAATACATTTTCGCTAAGGTGCAATGGATGAAAAAGCGTCTAGGCAGATAGACTCACAAAGCAAGATAACGTCGATGAATATTCAATATACAAAAGAATTTTTTTTTTCCAAATTGTTTGTCCATCCAAATAATAAAAACAATAATCAAAATTCAAAAAGGATAAACAAGACATCGACACTCGGGTTCACCAATATAAATTACTTGTGTATTACAAAACAGTATATTACTGTGTTCTTATAGATATAGAGAGGTAGCAACTTGGTCATCAACAGGACAGTGTGGATGTGTGTATGAGTGTGGGGTGGATTTGCGTATCATCATAACGGTATCGAGCATTTGATTCAACTTTCGGTACTTACTCATCAGACTGACATTGCCAAACTCCATACTCCCATTTTTTGGCAGTCTATTCAATTATTGCTGTGCGTCAGTACACGGAGAGAAATTTTCTTTCAAAATTTTGCATGATTCCAAATAATTATTTATTAGAATAAAAAAAAATTTAATCTTGTAAAATAGTTATGTACGATTAAGATGGTCCACCACTTTTAAAATTATCCTTTTTCCTAAAAAAATTCTAAACCTATTATACTCAAATATCTGACCTTTACTAAATTTTGGCACTGGTGTAACCATAGTTATTTCGTTAGTAATTTTTAATGAATTCTTATACATAATTTAAAACTATTTAAGAATTTTTAATCCAATAAGTTTCAAATTCTAGATTTTAGGTATGCGTATTTGCACGAGTTTTAGTTTCTAATTTAATGTCTCCTAGCTACTTTCGCGCCTATAGACACAAAATCCGTCAGACTCGTAATATTATCATTTTATTTTAAGTCCAGTAACTTTTGCACGTCAATATTGCAATTTTATATAATAAATCCGGTGCTTCTTTCATTTACATAGCCACAACTCTGAATCTCCATTTACAATGAATATTGTAATTTTTTCAATAAAAATTTCTCTCCGCGTAAAGCGAGCAATCCCGGAGGAGGCAGCAGAGAGCGAGCCAGAGGCGCGCGGATGCCTATCGGCCGACACACTGACCTTTGTTGGACTGCACGTCGAGCTTCTTCACGCCCTCCTTGACCTCCTGCAGGTCCGCCTGGCTGGTGGGCCTCGCGCCGTCCGAGCCGAGCTCGCCGCCGGTCGACTTCTTCTTGGCGGCTTCCGCTCCCTTGCCGGTGGCTGCTGCTTTCGTCCGTGAGGAAAACACAACAACGATACGTCTATACTACTTAAGCTACTTCGCTCGGGCGTGCTACCTACTTGTCAACGTCCGTGCCGTTATCGTGGAGCTCTGCACTTTTGGCTCGAGCCTCGTGGAAGGCCAAGGCTTCACTGGCTCTCTTTTTTTTTTTTTATTACAGTGGGTGTATAATACAGTTATACAGTCGAGCTCGAAAATACGAGACATTGACATATCTATAGCTCAATGCGCATGCACAAGCGTTGAGATTTATTTTAACTGTCTACTTTTTTTTTTTAAGTTTCTATATTGGTCCGTCGGTGTTTCGCGCGAATTTAATGGTTTGATAAGTGATGCTTTTGCAACGAGTATGATCTACTCGTACTATATGTATGCATTAAGAAGGTAAGGGACCTTTAATCATTTTTTCCAATTATTTAAAAAAAAAAAAAGCTATATTTTGCACTGATTATAGTTTTTTCTGTTAAAAATACCTCCTTAACGTCAGTATGCAGAATAAACCATTAAATTCCCGATGATTTTTCCAAGCAGTGCGTCGAGGAATCGAATGCATCTTCTCAATTTCAAGCGCTACAGCATTTCAATAGATAAAGAAAAGGAACGCTGCCGAACGTGAGCAACATGATGAAATTCCTCGGCGCACACTTTTCAGTCCCTGTGTGTGCTCGTACGCACGTCCGGTCAAACAGTAGAAAAGTTTTTTCGCCTCTAAAGGAGGAAAAATAGATACACCGTCTGAATGTACACGTCCGAACTTACGAGGACGATAGAACTACGCTACACAAGGCCTACACATGGCGCCCAACGTGATGATAAATGTGCTGGGAAACATCAAGAGCGCAACAAATTAATGCACTATATAAAAATGGATGTAATATAAAAATAATTTAAAAAATAAATAAATAAAAAAATAAAGAAAGAAGAAAGAAAGGTATGAGAGATTATCTACTACAGTGCATAAAGTCGTGAGTCGGAGCCGTTAGCCGCTTGTCATCCGGGGGTAGGTAGTGTGTGTACGCTCCAGGGATGCGTTTTACCTTGAGTGTGATCGAGGCTGTCGGCGGATGCGGGCGCCTCGCTGTTGCCCTCCGCTGTCTGATTGGCCATCGCGTTCAGCTCGTGGCTCTGACGCAGTAGGGACACCCGGTAGAAGTAGTTGCGCCAGAAATTCTCCTCGGATATGCTGTCGGTTTAAAGAACAATCAATCGAGATTACGTACTTTTGGGATTAGCTCACTCGACCATCTATCTGAATTTTTTTTCAACTTTATGGAACTCTCATCGTGTCGAGGAAGCTTTTCGAGAGCTTTTTTCTTTTTGTTTTTTCTGCACGCCAACTTATTCAAAATTATTAGTAAAAGTTTAAAGAACAATAAATAAAGAACAATCCAGGTTATGTATTTTTCGTATTAGCTCACTCGACCATCCATCTTGTTTTCTTTCAACTTTATGGAAGTCTCATCATGTCGAGGAAGCTTTTTGAGATCTTTGATACTTTTTATTTTGGTGTACTTCAAATTATTCAAAATTATTAAGAAAAGTTTAAAGAACAATCAATCAAGGTTACGACGTTCTGAATATTTTTTCGTCTTTATAGAACTTTCATCATATTGAAAATTTTGTTGATATTTTAGCTTTCTTTTTTATTTCTGGAATGCTCCAATTTATTTGGATTTAAATTTTTACTGCGTCGATGCAAAATTGCAGATTTATGTCGGGCATTTCTCGTTGATTTGAAATGTTGAATACGAAAGCAAATATTGGAAAGATATAAAAATTATAACAGTTTTGCCAGAAAACGTCTACTTGAATTGCGATTGTTTTTTTTTTTTCTAATAAAAATGAAAATTGCTGCATTAATATACGAATTGATCGCGAACGATTTCCATAAAGTTTTATTAAACTACAAATGAACGGAACTTTTTATTTGATACTACTATAAATTTTCATTTTTAACAAATTTATTAATATTTATTGTAGTATGTAGTTTAAAAAAAAATTTACTTTTACGATGAAAATGGATTTCTAAATAATTTATAAACAGTTTTAAAAGGAGCTAATACAAAACTTTTTGTTTTCTTCCTAAGTATAGCAGAGCTAAGTGGGCTTTCGCTTAACAGCACCCATTTCCTACTTTATAACAGCCTTGCCGTTGCCGCCGAGCGTTACACTCTTTGTTTCATTAATTTTATCGTGACGGAAGAAAAAGTTTAATTGATTTCTCTTGAAAAAACGCGAGAAACAACAAAATACCGCTGGTCTCTTGGAGACACTGTTATATTATTAAGTTAAATTTTTAGCAAGCTAAACAATATATTGTTAGTAGAAAAAAAAATAAAGATAAACCAATATGTTTAATAAAAAAATTCAATTTCATCAATTGCGAAAGGAGAGTGCAAGTTTCATTTTACTTGGACGGTGCGGTGGTAGCTGGCTATGTCACTTTGCACTCGATACTTACACTTTGGGGACCAATTCGAACCTCATGGTCTCTAGGTTGGGATCAGCGGCAAGAGTTGCTTGTGCCATCGGTTGAACAGCTTCGAAGTCCCACGCAAAGTCAACTCCTGGTGGTGGCGCTCTCACGAAGTTACGTCGATCCTTTAAAATGAAATTCGTGTAAGCTAATAATGCCAGGTTTATGCATATATATTAATTTATTAATATATACGTTACGTCCTCAAATTTTACACATACAAGCCTTCAAGGATTATTTTATTTTTGTATTATTTCTTTAATTGTTTTATTTGAAAACAGGAGTTACCTCTTAAAATATCAAATTTATTAAATTCAGTGTTAATGTATAAAATGTAATAGCATTTTAATAAACCTCTTATATCAACTTTAAATATGATATAACATTAGAACAATCTTTGGTATCAAAACAGACGAATAAAAAGTATACAATTATTTCTGCATGGAGTCTTCTTTAAAAACTATCCACTCCTAAAAACCATATAAATTTTTTGTAGGAACTAGTATATCATTAAATGATAACTGCAGCTTGTAGCCAATTCACTGAACTCAGTACAAATTATTAAAACAATTTCTCTCAGTGTCGACAATTATTAAATTAAAAAATTTTCTGGTATCGTCAATTTGATCAGTTGCCATGAAAAAGCACAAATCGAAAATCTAGACTAATAATCCATTTGATCAAAGTAGTCAAAGGGTCAATATTCAATTCGTGTTCATTGACCTGAATCCTTTGAGTTAAAAGAGAAACATTCATAGCTCGTCAGGGTAGGGGGTAGAAAAAAAAATCCGTTTCGATTTGATTTCAATCTATGCGAAGAGCCTTTAATTACAAATCCCGATGCGGCTTGAAAATGACACCCAACAGTGGAATAAAAGTAAAGAGACTTACGGTCGAAAGGGCCAGAATTTCCTCGCGCAATGCGTCCTCATTGGGCGCACCGACCCACGGTGCCACCGCCTCGCCTTTCTCTCCCGGTTTGCTCGCGATGAATGCCTCTTGTTCTTTATTCAGTTCCGCTATCAGTCTCTGTAATAAAAAAGTACGTTAATTGTTTATTCTTGCATTCATGCTTTATTATGTTTACTTGTTTACTGTATGCTAGTTATATTTACTTTAAAGTAAGGAAATGTTAAAATGTATGGAGAGAATTTTCTTATAAAAATTAGCGAAAATCATTAACCACACAGTAATTTTTTCAAAATGATTATCTACGTCTTAGGTAGTTTGAGACGTTACGAGAAATTATTAGTATCGTTACTGATAAGGTAAGTCAAACTCTAAAAACTCAAAAAAGTTACTGTAGTGGCTATAGCAAATTAAAAAATATTTAAATTAAATTTTACTCATTTATAGAAAAATATATCCTAGCTGCATTTAATCGAGTAAAAGGCTCGATTGTACGTTTAATTTAAGAAATTTAATAATAAGCCTATGTTTTGCGGAAACTTTACAGAAAAACTTATAAATTATAAATTAACTTTAAAGAAGAAAACTCAATAATTGGAAATTTTAGCCGAGACAATCGGATCGGCACGCGCCGGCCGTGCTCGTTGTAAAATTGTTATTATGGACTAGAGGGCGGTTTCGTGGCGCCTAACGCAATTAAGACCGATGCCCACACATGCACACACACACACTGATGCGCGGCCATCGACAAAGGACCCGGAAACTCAATTGAAGCATGAGCGCAAATGCGTTTTCGAGGCCTCGTTTGCACATTATAGTTTGCCCTTTACCCCCTTATAGTTTTTCATTTTTCAGTTCGCACACCAGAAAATAAAAGAAGCGGAGGCCTTATCCTACCACTTTTTAGTCTTTTTTTTCGTGGCTAAGTGAATTGCCTCGTGAGAGAATAATACGCCTGCTTTTTTTCTTCTTATTTTTCGTTAAGAGATTAGCCTCCATACACTGGCATAAGAGAGTACATGCATAATCTATTTAGGTGTATCGGAAGGCAGTTGGATGGGCATTGAATATTCAAATTCTTTTTAGGAACTGCAGAATATTGTAATTGAATTTGGCATGAATATATAATTTTATTCTTGATTGAGTATGTTATCGGATATGTAAGTAAATTTGAATGTTATCTGCTTGAAAGTGATACCGAGGCTATAAGTAAATTAATATTCAAAATTTCAATTTGACGCTCGAACCATATATGTACTCTCGAAATATGAAATATTCAAAAAAAATAGTATTATCAAATATTATTTGTCCCAGTTAATTGAGCGTTTTTATTTAGAAATTTTTTGCGCTACATTGATAAAATAAACTTCTCTTTTTTTCATTTTTTATAATACGTTCTTTCTCAATTTTATTTGAATATCTTTTTTTTTACTCTCGTTTATTTTCCTTCAAAAAGTCATTTTTCAACCCTCCAGTACCTGAGACTCCTCTGCACGAAATGTATAAATTTTCCATAAATAGTACCATAGCATATCGAAGGCGGAGGTTAAAATAAAACTTGATGATTTAAAAAAAAAAAATCCTGAACTGTAGAGCGAATATACGATACTCTTCGTCGGATAACCAGGAGGATCAACGTACTAGGCCGGGGAGGTGCAGAGTCAATAAAAATAGAAATTTTCTCCGCGAGGCTTTACACGAGCATATTGATTCTAGCGGGGCGGCTGGAATCGAGCCTGCCGAGGTGACGTAATGCGTAAGTTGCCCGTTACGTGGAATTTGCCGAGACGCGATTAAATACAATGTACGGCCGCACTTTCGGTACTTCGTTTACTGCCAGAGGTAAATTGTGCAAGCTCCGAACACATCTTTTTTTTTATATTCTCCGCGATCGTATTTCCCTTACTTTCGAGCCAAAATGTCCAGGCTTGACGATAATTACTTTGTTAATCAGCTTTTATGGTGAAATACAGATTTTTTAAATTAAACGCGACAAATTGAATTTCACTAGGGGAAATAATTCTTTTAATTTAGATACGAAAAATTAATTTTCATCCTAATCGTCTATAAAAAGATTAATAAATAATAAAGTTCATTTTATTGACCTCCGAGGAGGGAGTAAAATCATATTTTATTCTCTAGACTTAGCTCTAGAAATGCTTAGTAAAAATTACTAACTTGTTTTGAAACGCAGGGACAGACTCGACAAATAAAAAATTTTACTAGAAAATTTAGTAAAATTCATTAGACTTCTAGTAAAATTCACTGTCAGTTTAGTAAAATTTACTATAAAGTCTAGCAAATTTTACTAAAACAGTATAATAATTTTTATTAAAACATTTCTCTTAGTGTGGTATATTTCAGATTTCACCGATTTCTCCGGAGGGCGCGGGGAAGAGTTCGGGCAGCGCTAAGTCGGTGAGACGAGAATACCGAGAACGAGTTGTACCATTGCTTACCTGACGTATATCCTCCTCCATCTGCATCTGGAGACGTCGGCGTGACGTGAAAAAAAAAAATAGAAAAGACTCTGTGATTACGCCGCGTCGCATAGTCGAGCGGACAGAAAGAAAGCGAACTCTGGAGAGGCTGAGATGCGTGCGAAGCTTTGCGAAAGAAGCTCAGCAGTTGAGTATATATATATTCACGCTACTTCTTTTTTTTTCATCCTCAAACTCTGCGGACGGCAGCTCGCAGTCCTTGAGGACTGGTTCGCCGGGAAATTTCATTTGGATGCTGATGAAAGAGGCCGGGGATGACGTCTCGAGTCTCTCCTCCCCTTCGTGTCCCGAGTTTAAGGGGAGAGAAAGCTCGAGTCCGCGAGTTCGGGGGGGTTTTGCTTTTAAACTTCGCTGGTGGGATGTTAATAATTCGCAGGCTGTCTTATTTTATTTTTTTTTTGTTTGAACGAGCGCTGCTGCTGACTCGTTTTTAAGGTGCTTATTAGTTTTTGCAAGCTTTCGTGGCGAAGCTTTATGGGAGGTGACATTTGTGTAGAGCGTTTTTTTTTTGTTAATTATTTTCGCATTTTAAAAGGCAATGCAATTTTTTTTTTGTTTTTTATTTTTTATGCTTCATTTTTGAAATTTAGAGAAGCTGAAAAATTTCCATGCAGAATGTAAATGGAATGCGTACAAATGCAAAACGTTAACATTTAAAAGCAATAACATGAAAATATATCCTGCAAGTGTTGAGAATTCAAAATTCAAATGGTGACATGGGAGAATCTAATTAAATTTACGCAGATACGAGTGAAAAAGGCATTTTTTACACTGCAAGTAGAATGGGTCCGGGTATAGTCAGACACGCCCTGTACGCTTAAAACAAGTCTCGTCTTCGATTACTTTTCATTTTTTAACATGAAAATCAAGAAAAGTATATTATGCATAATGAAGAACAATTTTCCGCCTATTATATATAACCAAATTTCTTTATTAATTTTTAGTATTTTTACACTACCTGAACATTTCTACAAGTATACGTGAAAAATTGAAGATTTTTTTATCTAATCAACTGAACTCTAGCCTTAAAAAATTTAGATGAAAATAAACAAAGAAACACAATCAATGCCATGGAGTTTTAAAATTAATTCTTCCACATTTTATAACCAAATAAAACATTAAATTTGCCTCGAAGAAAGAGATTTATTAATTTGAAGTTAAAGTCGGCGTCGCGAAATCGCTTCCCGCGACTTTCGCTTCCAGAATGACGATTAAAACAATAAAATGACTGCTCTCGAGCGGAGAACGTCGGCAAATTCGCTCATCCAGATTAGATTGAGAAACTTGAGTAATCCGCGGACTGGCTGCCGCGATTCAATAATTCGAGCGGGCGCTAAAAGCCGACCGCTTATTTTCGAGCGATAAAATAAAAGTCGAGCGACCGAAGGTCCTGTATTCAATTTATTCCGAGGATGTACACCCGCGAGGAGACGACCCTCGGCGTAAGTTCATCAGGCGATAAAGTCAACGTCTCGAGCTTTCTCTTTACGGTCGAATAAAATTGATTTCATTTCGTCGAAATGAATCCGCCTGGTTGTTACGCCAAGGAGAAAAGGAGAATAGGACCTTCCTCGGTTTTTAATGCCTTCGTTAAAAAAAAAAGCAATGGCGATTAAAAATTCTCGACATTTACGGTTGGTTTAAAAATTTTCTCTTTTTTATGAGTAAAAGTTTGATTTATTCTCGAATTGTAAAAAATAAATGAAATTAATTAATTCTACAGTCAAGTGAATCGAACTTAACTTTAAATGGAGCTGTACAGAAGTTAGGTTTAATAAGGAGCTTTTCACTTCATTCCTTTTAAAAATATAAAATATAAAATTAATATAAGCGAAGCGATGTTATCTGAGAAAAGAAAATTACTTTTTTTTTTTTAATAAAATACTGAGAAATATCGTGGTATAGGAAAGCATAAAGTATTTGGCTACCGTGCGTAGATTACTATATTTTTACATTCATATAGTCTGGAGTGCTCTAGTTTACGTATGATGGAAACGAGACCATAATTCATGGTGTAAATTGCAGGTCAATGTATTCAATTCCGAGCACATTGCAATTCACCATTATTTATCCCTTGCAAATTTACTCTAGTCGCGAAATGACTTAATATAAAACACAATTGCCTGCCCCAGCGAAAATTACTCTATAACCAACGGCAAACACACATTCTATTTTTATTTGTAATTACATTTTTAAATAACCAGCTGTTTCTTTTCAGAATTAAACTCTACTATTTTTGCAAATTTCATACTTCGTATCTGCTTATTACACGGAGAGAAATTTTCTACTAAAAATTAAAATTGTCAATTTTAAACTCATTGTAGAATGAGATTACTGAGAAAATAGCAATAGTTTATTGGAGGCGTTCCTATAAATTAAACCATTTTAAAAAAGGGTAAGCACATTTGTTTGGAAAAAAGTTTGGAAGTCCACGTAACCAACAAAGTTTCTCTGAAAATTTATCACAGTTTCTTCTAAAAATTTACTATAAATCTAATAAATTTTGGTACGTCTTTAAAAAAAAAAAAATAATAATAATAATAAATAAATAATAGTAACCCTGCACTATAGGGCGCTAACACCTGTATTCCGAAAAGTTTCGTAAAAAGGAGGAATCCCGGAACAGCCGCAGTTCTCAGGGCGAACGGAATTCGCAGCTTAAAGGAAAGTCCGGACAAATGAGCGTCGTGGGAGCGAGTCGCGAGTTTTCCAATCGTCGGAGGATATCCTGGGCGCGCGCGCGCGAGGAAGGCCTCGCCACGCCGTCAATGTGGGTCAGACGAGCGCCGCGGCGCAGAGTCGTCCTGACCTACATGTCGCCGCTGCCGCCGGCCGCTGCACGTGCAAAACCGTGACGTCACGGACGACCGACTCGCTCGCACCCCCGCCACGCTGCGTATACCTGCGCCGACCGCCCCGCGATTTCTTTTCTTCTTTTCGGGAGAGAGGGAGGCTCTCTCGTCATTTCGAGAGTGGCTCCAATTTTTTCGAACCGGAGCCCGCCCGAGGAGTGCAAGCGCTCGGTCGATTATTCGGAGACGGACGCAAGAAGGAATGTGCATGTACAGTGGAATTGTTCAATTATCGACAAAGTTTTTCGGGGTGTATTATACATAAAATTTATAGGTAATTTGGTTTATTTTCTTTTGTATGTTGGTCAGATTAGTTTTTTTTTTAAATTTATTTTTATTAGGTGTTTATTATATTTTAAAATGCGGAGAAAAATTCTGCATGTTAATAATTACCGCTTTTTTGACGGTAACATCATTAGAACACTAATATCTTTAAAATAAATGAATAATAGTAGTGCATAATAATTCTGCATCGTGGGGGCTATTTGGTCACATAACTTTTGTTATTTAATAAAAATAAATTTTTACCGTAGAGTGCGGTATTCTTTTTTTAATATATTATTTAATATTCAAAGCAATTTAATCGTCACATGAAAATTAATGACACCTAAAATTTCGAGTAATATATATATAGACTCTTTTTTGTATGGAACTATTTCATTTTTCCAGAAAAACGGTCGGCATTTTGGATTCCCTTGGCCTCAAAAAAAGCTTATGCAAACACTTTGAAGCAGAATTGAAAAAAAGTTGCCCTTTCGAAATAGATTTTTCATTTTACATTGTAGCAAACTATGAAGTTATACGAGTCACATGGGATTTTTGGAATCATTGCAATGCACACGATATTCCTAATAAAAAATTCACGATACTTTTTTATGCCACGGTAGAAATAGAGAAATATCAAAAAGTTGTATACAACATAAATAATAAAAAAAAAGTGATCTTTTTACAGTACAGAAGTTACGTCTTCCAGATAAGCCGAAGTTTGAAAATCAATATTTACTCTGGAATCCTCAAACAACAATAACTCAAAATATGCCTCGTTATCTGCGAGGAGCCAGGAGTAGCACTATATCCTCGGGAAGTTAGCTCCGGCTCTTCTCTTGTCAGTTGTTTATCTAAATAATTCGCCGCCAAATGAATATTCTCCGGAGGCGAAGAAGATTTCCGCGGCGCCAAGCGAAAAAGGCCGAGATAAGGACTGCAAGTGGCTCGACTTGGCGTACACTTGTTGCGAAGAAGCTGCGAGATCGGACAAATCTCGGAAGTACGTCAGTCGAGACATCGTTATCAGAGCCGCTCATTTCCTCGTCACGTCGACGCCCGCAAATTTATTTATTTTCTAAACTTATGTCCAATTATATTAAACAATTTTTTTCTGTTACTTTTTAAGACTTAAGTTTTTACTCCGGATTTATCTTACTGGCATTTGATATTTATAGGTATAGATACATTAAGTCTAAATTACTATTAAATCACAGTAAACTTTCGTTTAATTTTTAGGTAAAAATAATTGTTCAGTAAACGGTATTTTATAAAAAATGTTGTTTGCTCCATATAAGCCTGTGTTAAACCCTGGAAAAGTCGCGCCATCTTAGTTAGCTATTTATTGCGATATCTACAAATGTCAAATCCCAATACATTTATTCTTTTTAATAGCGCGATTAATTATTTTACATAATCCTCACTTAAAAAAGTGATGGTAGGATGTTGTGAAGCATTTTATAACGCGATTTAATGGGCGCACGGGCATATCCAGTTAAATGGTGTTAAATTTTAAAGTAAAACCTCAAAAACACGAATAAAAAAGGGCACGCGCGAAGCGCGTTGGCTTTTGTTAGTATATAAAATTTTACGAAGTCCGTAAATTTGTTTTATTTTTTAAATTTTATTTCATTAAACGCGGGCAGTCAGCTCTTTTGATCACAAAAGTATTTAACGAGTTACAAAAAAAAAAAACATACATAAAACAGTTAAAATGAAATTGACATTTAAGGGTAATAATAACAGTAATAATAAAAAATAAAATAAACAATCGCAGTTACATTTACCGCTGAATGAATGACCTCAAGCAAGAGCTCAATAGAGTTAAATGACAGAAACGCGGAATACAAAAAGGTTTTATTAAAAAGTAACGTGCATCGGCGGCGGGGGATTTGATTGAGAGTCGAAGCCGATGTAAGGAATAGTTTGTGGGCGTAGCGAATTTTATTGCGCTTTACGAGCGCCTGTGGCTTTCCAGCGCGGCTGAGGGCGCGATATTTATTGTCTCGCTGGATGGAGCTGACGCGCGCTGGCGCAGCCCATCCGCACGAGATTTCTTCCCCCCGCAGCTTATACGGCCTCTCCCCTCGAAAGTACACGCCTTTCAAGGAATCGCGATTTTTCCGATCTCCCGCGTGCTATTATACAATCCCATCCTCGCCCACTCCCAGTCACCTTGACATTTCGCCTACATAAAACACAAAAAATCTGTTTATCTCTTCTTTTTTTTTTTTTTTTATTCATCTCGTTCATTTGCGTCGGTATTTATTTATTGATTTATCGGAGCGAAACGGAATAGCGAAAGCCGCGCAAAGAGTCACCGCGTGCGGGAGTACAAAACTGAATTTTTATCCGATTGATATCCTATATTCAAGGTTGAATGGAATCCAGAATAATATATTAATATGAATATTTAAAATGTCGCGAAATTTCGTACGTAGTAAGAAATGTAATCAGTTGAAATTTGACTACACTGTATTCTAAAATTTAATAAAATAAAAATTTGTCATTCATTTACCGTCTCGCTCATTTAAGCCGGTATTTATTTATTGATTTATCGGAGCAAAGTGAAATAGCGAACCGCGCACAGGAGTACAAAACCGAATTATCATTATTCGACCGCCTCGTGATGTCTGTACATCGTGCAGGGGTAAGAAAATCTAACGGAAAAATATTCGAGCCTAGTTGCTAATAAATTCAATAAAATCGCTGAATTAGCATTTAAATTAAGTGGCTGGCGAGAGTAAAGAGAGCCGCGCGCGTCTTCGCGACGAGGAAATCCGAAACAAGTAGTAGAGCGGGAATTAGGTCAGACCGTGGCGCTCGAGGAGGAGCCAGCAGCCGTCATAAAAACTCGTTATCTCGCGGGCCGAAACTTTTCGACGCGAGCAAGAGTACGTAAACAGCGAAATTAAGGCGAAAAATTCGAGAGCGTACGGGAGCTTCGCGCTAAATTCAACACTACCTCGAATTTTATGAGTCTGAACGAGACTGAAACTAGACGAGATTTTCCGAGAGTAAGTATTGTCGAGATATTGAAATTTCTTATTACTCAAGGTCTTATTTTTATCTTGAAAAAAAAAAACTAATTAAAAATTATAGCAAATATTGATAATCCCTTTTTAAAAAATCCATGGGCATTTCATTGTACACGGAGAGAAACTAGTGGAAATTACAATACTGTTTTGACTCGACAAATAAAAAATTTTACTAGAAAGTGTAGTAAAATTTACTGTAAGTTCAGCAAAAATTACTAGCAACTTTTACTAGACTTTCTACTAATATTTTTTATGTTTACCAAGAATAGTTTCAAATCTCGTATATACAACACGATCCGACATTCGCACTGGCGGCCTGCTCTACATCTAAGTCAGCCCCGGTCACGCGCGCGCGGTCCGCGCAAGTTTTGCAATTTGAAATATTTACGCGGCCGGCGGCTCGAGCCCCGTATCATGAATTTTTATCAGCCTCCCGGCCGGGATCGCATAAACCGCAAGACAAATATCAGCGGCCACGGGGAAGAAAGCCGGAGGGTTCGGTTGAATCGCCCGGTGAATAACAAACACCTGGACGCGCGAATCCGCCGGTTAGATAAACGGAGGGACGCGCGTGCGGGGAAAAATGTTTCCTCGCGCGGTTATCGCCGAGCACCCCATACGTGCTTCGTTTTGACGTTTCATCGCGGACGAGAGTTTATTGCCGATGGGAAGCGAATGCCATATATATACACTTGTATCAATGGGTCGATGCTCGAGCTTTCGTTCCGTATTCGGGTGTATATTAAATTTTTTCTTCTTTTTGTGCCGAAGGCGGGGAGATGAAAGATTGCTATTTTCGTGTTTATTTTCTCAATGCAATTTGCTCCTTCCTTGGTGTTCTCAATATTCTTCAGATTCAAGAAAAAAGGATCTATGTGATCCTTTATCGCAAATACTTGCGCCATGCTAATTTGATTGTTGAAAAGAATTTATAATCCGTTGAATTATTTAATAGATAATAATAAATTACCAGAAAATAAATCGTATTCAACTAGAGATTCATTATTAACGATTAGATTATTTCCTATTTTAGAACACTACTTATTTTTATGAGGATTTCTTGAAGATAATAAAAAAACCTCCTTCACTAGATTAAAGCTCAATCCACAAAGTGTTCCTTATACGAATATAAAAAACGCTGCCAACTGCACTGGCACAATGCTTTCTCATAGAGATGTCTGCATCTCTAGTTAAATTGAGAATT
>JAWWEN010000020.1:4603738-4614318 GCA_035582955.1 Sycophila texana
CTGACGTGACAAAAAAGTCCATGGTTACCGTCAAAACAACGGTAATTTTTGATATAAATTTCTCTCCGTGTATAATTTATTTTATTTACTTATTTATTATTATATATATTAATAAATTTAACATTTTTTAAATGACAATTTTATCTATTCAAGTTCAATTTCTTGCGTTCATATTGAAACTTTTGGTTAACCTGAAATCCTACGGACAGTGAATTAGGAGTTCGAAGAGGCTCTCTGCTGTAAGTATATAAGATATTGCAGGGTTTCGAAGAGTTAACTTCCTAAACCTTTTAAAGTACAGAAGTATATCTACCTATTAGTAGATTCTATCAAGCAACTTTGTTTAACTAAGAAAATTATATATTTTTTGAATGATCACTTTTCATTTTTTATTTAAAGGTGGTATGTGCCCCCTTAAACTGTCCAAAATCGAATTTCCCTGAAAAAAGCCGAGACGCGAAACTGTCATATTTCGTAAAGACTACAATAAAAGTTCGATTTGTCCGCTCGCCGACATTTAACTAGCGAGTCAACGACGCGCGGGGGGTGCATTCATCCACCGGCTAATCAGCTAAGTGGTGGCGACGCGCGCCGAGGCGTATTCGCGTCGCTCGCGAGTTTTCTCCATATATACACTCTGTATGTGGGGGAAAGTTTCGCCGGGGAAAGCGCACCGTGATAATTGACGCTACGCGCGGAAGGGAGGAAGGCAACTTCGTCCCAGTTTTGTTTTGCGCGTCCGGGAAACTTTCGAATCAATTTCGTACGCACAGTCTTTTTCCGCTTTAGTTGTCGCCGTCTGGAGACTTTATTGTATAAAAATCCGATTCTGTTCAGAACACTAGACAACATTGACATGTTACTTATCATTATTTTGTTTGAATTTAACAAATATATTGCACCTTAGCAATATTGAAATCTCTTTATTTGCATTGCAGTGGAAAAGTCGACGATTGTAATCTTGGAGACGAGTAGTAGAATGGATTTTAAAATGATATTTTAATGTCTTTCGGGTGAAATAGATCGCGACGTTGAATTCTTTTATCCTTATTTACGATTTTTCTCGAGCGTGAAATCCATTACCGGATAAGCATCTAAATCTCACTACCAGTTTTACCGAATAAGTTGGGGTGTCGTGACTATCGAATTGTTAATGGTTGCTTACGTAATTAAAGCGTCTGTTTCATTTTTAACGCTATTAAGCTATATTAGCTTATAATAATCTCTGATCTAAAGTAGAATACAATGAAATGGTCACTTATTTTGAAAATTACTATTTTTCACGTACAAATAAATGAAATTTTCACTTATTTTGGCATTGACTCTCAATAAATAAATTATTATTCACTTATTACAATAGTGACTTTTACTCATTTATTCAATATTCACTTAAGTATAATAACTGAATATTTATGTACTCTACTTGAAAAACGTAAGTAAAATATTTACTTCGAATAGGTCAATTTTCAATTATTCGAATTTAGAGAGAACAAGCCCTTCCCATGTTAACCCAGAATGGAAAAAAAGTTTGTTACTCAATCAATGCATGATCGCAAACTGTCACATGCAGAAATGAAGTAGTAAAATCCGAGTACGATCAGACCATAAACATATCTCACGCCAGTACAGCAGACGCATTTTTACCTTTGCGGCAGAAGTGCACGAATAGCTTTGATTAACAAAAGAATAATTGCACCGCAAAAAAGAATGTTACCAATGCATTTCGATATTTCAATTAATTTCACAAAAGAATATATTTGCAAAAAATGTAACGGAATAAAAAATTATATTATATAACCTTTTAAAAATTTTCCTTTAAATTGCTTCCATAAAAAAAAAACGATCGTACCATGCATCCAGTAAATGTGTTGTTCGATAGAAAAAAAAAAGAAGAAACTACAGTGCGAAGTTAAAAAAAAATTCAATAACGTGGGCGGTTCGATATTAGTCGCGGACGTGAATTTTAAGAGAGGCGCTTGCACGAGCGAAACGTGCCTCGAACGATTCTCTTTAAACGCAAAAGAGAGCTGCAGCCCATGCGAGCTTTTCTCCTGTGAAAAACAATTAATTCGGGGCTTGATGCCGAGTCGACGGTAGCTCCGCTTTAATCTCATTTGTCGATGGCCGCGTCGACGCGAGACAGCACTGATCAGCCCCTCGGTAAAACGAGTGCCTCTAAAGCCACGGCAAGACAAAACATTGCATTCTGCGATTAATTTAGCGGAACAAGATATTTTGTAAGCAGATAACTTTTCGACTATTTTAAAAATTTCCTTTTGTATAGTATTCCGATGCGAATTTGAATTCTTTTAGTTTATAACAATAATAACAATTCATTAAATTGAATTCATTAAAAAAACTTTTTAAGAAGTATATGCAAGTAAAAATAATATATTATTGCTTAGACAGAAGTGGCGTGGCGAACTCCAGCTAAGCTCCGGCGTGATCGATTTTCCAAGCAGCGCCACTGCTGAAATCGCGGCGCATTCACTTTGCCTGTATATACCGGTGCTCCGCTAAAAATGTCATCTTGCACGTGCTTTCCACATATCACATCAGGTTACGATGTGATATGTGGTATTTTCAGCCCCTTTTTTATTACTATAAGTCCTAGTTATTTAATCGCTATTTTTGATCTTACAACGTAGGATCAACGGCGCTGAATCGATTTTATCAATTTTCATCCTGATTAATCGGTAATTAATATTTGCATGGTAATGAAAATTTTAATCGACAAAGAAAATTAATAGGGCACGGTGATAGCCTAATAAACGTACGATCGCAGTTAACGGTGTGCATAGAACGTAAAGCGCATTCTAACGGCTTTTTTAAAAGCACAGAGATAAAAAAAAAAAAAGAAAAGAAATTTACCGCTCTAGTAAATCGAAAAACTTTTACAAACGTTAGAAAACAGCGCATCGAGTAAAAAGAAAAAGTTCCTACTTAAGTAATAGAACCATGAACGTAAAAATAATAAAAAAAAACACCGTTTCAACTACTAAAGGACGATTTTACTCGGTTCTTTTTGAATCGATGGATTCTTTTTGCGAAGAGTCGATTATTACCGCGATAACTTTTATAAATCTATACTTTTTGTCTGCACTGAAAAAAAGGTCAGTAATCACAACCAACGTTTAGTTGTTTCAACTAATATTTGGTTGAAACAAACTTGATTCTTTGATTCTTCGATACTTTTTAGCAGAATCATCTTTCGCTAATTCGCACGACTGTGATACTTCGACGACTAATTCTCCGAGGTACGGCGCAGAAAAAAAAAAGAGAGACGACGATCGTCGGTCTATAAACTTCATGAATAATTCACACCCCGGGAATATTGGAAGCTCCAGCGCTTCGACAAATTCCGGGGCTATTCTTCAAAAATTCACGCGGCGCTTATCCTGGGGGGCCTTTCGGGACAGGCTGTACGTCAGAGGTAAAAGGGGGAGACGAAAAGTAAAGAGGAGAAGTGCTCACGTTTTCTTCGACGGTCTTCTTGATTTTGGCGCTGGCCTCGGCCACGGACTTGCCGGCTTTGTTCACGGCGCTGTACAGGAAGCCACCCAGGCTCTTTGCACCCGCCAACGCCTTCGTCGACACTGGAAATTAATGTGATCCATTCGTGTTCGTTTACTTAATAGCATGAAAAAAAAAAGTTATTGTCAATTTAGCAGGATAAAGGATTATTTTGAATTTTACATCAGTCATTTTCCGGAAAAAAGACGTACAACTACATTTTTAAGGTAAATAAATTAAAAGCTTTTGATATTTTTAAGGCATTAAAAATGCAGATACGCCCTTTAGTTGGAAAGCCGCAGAGTACTGACTATAAAGTTCTATTAATTACGAAAACTATACACGAAAAACGTTATTAATAAATTAAGAACTTTAAGAAAAAAAATATATATAAAGTATAAATGCAGAAAGACATATTAACTCTATAAAGTACGTTTTTTTTACCTTTCTAAGCATAATTAAAACAGTTTTTTAATTTACATCAAAAGAGGCCTCAAGCGAGATAAACGCAAGCTCGATGGTACTTCATTTCAATAAAAATTTTATTTTTATCGCTGCACCTTTAATATTTGAAAAGGAGTACGTTTGAAAAGTGTAAAAAAAACCGAAGTGATCGTTAATAAAAGAGAAGCTTCGTGCATTATTAAACATTATATACTGTTATTACAACACGCTGCATCAGTTTTTCTTTTTTTTTTTTTATAGAAATAATACAAAGCTAATAAAAAGTAGATAGACTTTGTATATATTTTATTGTGCACGAGTTTACCTATACCTTTGAAATCCACCTGAAATAAAGGTCACTTATAGAAATTATTAACCAATTTATTGTGTGTTATTTAGCCAGAAGCAGATACTTACAAAAACTTTTTGTATCTTTAATGCTAATTTTTACGGTTGGTTATAATAATATCGAACCTTTATATATAAAATTTTATAAGCAAAGATTTTAAAGACAAATAAGAAGAATATACAGTCTCAATAAGTTTCACTCAATATAAAATATCAGCGATTTCAAGATAATAAGTACAAAACAAGTAAAAAAGGGATGGATGAAAATAAAGCTTTTGAACATCAGCGATCGACGTTTGGAATTCTAGCACGACCTTCGAACAGGTCAAACTGATTTGTCCGTAATTTATAGAAATATTGATGCTGCAGCTTTGACAGTCGATCTCCAAGAAAAGAGTGAGCATGTCAGAAACGTCGATCTTTTCTTTAAAATATTCTAAAATTAATAAAAATCATTTTTAAATTAATATTTAAACAGTATAATAATAAATTATTATAAAAATTTTAAATTGTAAATGTCACTAGCTATAGTAAGACAAGCATAGTAAGTGTATATTAAAATAAGTAGCTAAAAGCTAGAAGTAAAGAAATTTTTTCGCTAAACTTACTTTACTACGTCAATCGAGCAATAAGTGCTTAATATGATTAATAATTAAGCTGAAGAATGCTTAATTCGCTTAAAATTCTTAATTGAGCTACAAAAAGTACAGAAGTTTCGTCTTATGCAAAGTGCAATACTATGTACAATAATGAGAATTAACAAAATAAATGTTAAATTGATTGTAAAACATCACCTGAACGATGAATGATTAGATTAGTTTTCTTAGTTAGAAAAGATCTAAGGTGTATCATTTGCCCAACAGATTTAATTTCCTAGTGAACTCAAAAAGATGTAATACCTATACTCTAAGCATATCTGTGTCAAGTACCCGCAAACAAAAAAGTAAAAAAAAATATCCAAGCAACGTATTTTTTTTTTCTACCTCTAGAAAAGTATGGTGTAATTAAATAATAAAAGAGCACACGGTATGCATAAAAATCTAAACAAAATTTAACGTCCGATGCCCCGGGCTCGGATAGGCTACCAGCTAATAAACACCGGACTAAAAGTCTCCCCCGGGGAGATGAAGCAAATTACATCCGTCACGCGACGTGTAATCATCCCAGGAAAAGTCGCTTGGCACTCAGTGAAAGCTAACATCTCCGATCGCGAGTACCTCCGACTTCCCTTTTAACCCTGCCCATTGTCCGCGTATATAAAACATTTACGCCTCGGCCCCGAGGCCAAAGGTACACCCTTCGTCTTGGATAAAGAAAAGGGCAAACGAGAGGAAGGAGAAAAAGGGAAAGGCGCCGGGGTAAAAAAGAAATAAAAAAAAAAAAAAGAAAGGGCAGGAGCACGCGGGAGCGTACGTACCGGCGCCGAAGGCCTGCTGTCCATCCTTGTCTTCCGTAGGCGTACCCCCAAGGCTTGCCGGTCCGCTGTCCGCTCCGCCGGTCGCGCTGAAAATCATGAAATATCGATCAACTCGACAGTACTCGCACACCTGATCCAACAACGACAACGACGTGGCTCGCTTTCCTACTAACGTTGCCTTTTCACATGTACACACTCGCACGCACACTCGCACTGCCTAACGCAAGCTAATTTTGCCTATGAGAATTGTCTAAAAGATGAGAATTTTTTTTTTTTCTGGTCCAGCTAACTTTGCCATGATTTTTGTGCAGTGCGGTGAAAAACGGTAATGGGGATCTGATGGTGCACTGTTACGATCAGATTCTCCGCGCTCGTGAGCTAACGCCGTTACGAGGGCGGAGAAATTGTAGGGATCGCTGGAGGAAGTAGTAAAAAAAAATATGGAAAACGGCACTTTATTCGCTGCCGTTGTGAGGCATGAGTATCGTATTTTCTCAGCAGCTGTGGCAATTGATCTTTCATCTCCAAGGATTTTAAACTGCGCGTTAAACTTTTCATATGAAACTTCATTGCACTGCTTTATCTCAACGATTCGAACGCCACTGCGATACGTGCATCGGCAAAATTTTTATTCCAATAATTTCTCCGTGAAATTGCAAGTTATTTATTTTTTATTTATTTATTTAATAATTAAACGGACTAGGAGTCCTTAAGTACAAAAAAGAAAGCTTATATAATAAACTAAAACTAAATAAACTTAAAATTAACTTAAAACCTACAAGTAAAAGATTTTAACGAATTTTTAAATTGTCCGATGGGACAGATAGATGTGACGCTGCTGGGCAAAGAGTTCCAGAATCTCTTAACTCTATTGAGAACAGAGTAGAACCCAAAGTTTGAGGAACTAAACTGCTCACATAATAGCCTGTGCACTCTTATATTATAGACTGGGATTCGGCACGTAAACAATGTCACTAAATCTTAAGTTATCTGAAGCTGTTTAGTTTATCGAAAAACAAAATTTAATACGTGCAAGTAGAAAAATCCGGGTACTGTCAGACACTTATTTATTTCTAAAAATGTTTCCTTTTTTTTCCTTAACTTTATTCCTTTTCATCGATCTGCGTATCAGTAGACTTGCAGATCGATAAAAAAGAATGAAATTAAGCACAAATTCAGTCTCTTCCTTGTCGCGGGTAAAAATTTTATTAGTGGTATCTCAAGTTTTGCGCGTTTCTTGCCACTCTTATCCGAACATTGTCCTTTCCTTTATAAATAGCCGACAAAAAAAGGGCGAAATATTTGATAACGGTAGAGCCGCGGTGCGTTCTATTATTAGCAATTCTCGAAATAACGCGGAAACAAAAGAGCAGAAGCGTTTAATCGCCCGTGGCGGTGCCCTGGACGAGATTAAAGCATACACGAAGGGACCTGCATCGTGTTTATCCCGCGGAAATCTCGACGGGTACGTTCAGCTGTCTCTGAATAAGCCATCGCTTATCTCCTCTCGACGGCACAATGGAAACGACTCGGAGGAGTGTAAGAGACAGATCGAGACGGAGGCTGCTAATCATCGGTATCCGCCCCGCGCGAACGCCGGGGATATAATGCACACGCCGCTCGTAATGACAAAGCTCAACGTAGCCGATATTTATTAAATATCCCCCGGAGGAGGTTCTCCGTTCGATTAATAACGCTCGTCGCTTCATTTGTTGCTGGACCTTTTTCTTTTTCTATTCTTGCGTAGGAAGCAGAACAATTCCGACGTGTACTTTAATTTACCCTGAGGGAAACTGCGGAAAATCTATATAGTCACGGTCCGATAGAAATGCTTCTTTTTTTTTTTACTGGTTTTACTGAAACTATGATAAGAAATTATTTGATTGTTATTTTTATTTTTATATAAATTGTTTTATTAGTTTACGTATATTAATATAGTTTTGCGGCTTACCAGTCGAAGGGAATAGTTTCGTATTTTATGTTTTTAAAATATTTGAGTTCTTAGTTTTTTTTTGGCATCGCATAAAATATATAATCATACACATAGAACTCGAAAGAGCCTTTTATTTTTGTATCATAAAAGCTAAACTCTCTTCTACCTTTTTGCAAGGAAAAGTAACGCTATCCCTTTTGACAAAAAATGAATCAATAATTCATTTTTATGAAATATTCAATAAAATTATTAATAACAATGTTAATATGACCTTTATTAATTATATTCTGTAGAAAAAAAGATTAAAGATTAAATAAAAAGGTATAGAAATAAAATATTTTACCGAATATATAGAGTATGCGCTTTTGCCGGCAAGCCACAAATTTTAGAAATGAATTATAAATAAATTAATATAAACTCTAATAAACTGAGTTATTAGCTCATTTAAATCAATTACGTAAACATCTTTATCACTCGACAAAAGCAGCGATAATTTCATTTATATTAACAAAACTACGCGTAAAAATGAGAATTAACCGAGAGAATAATTACTTCGCATCTCTCCTACATTTTACGCCTTAATTCCCTAATCAAAATTCACTGTTTTTTTTTTCTTTTGCAAAAGTTACCGCGGTACATGCAACTGTCACGTCGCGATCAGCCGAGTTTGCTGGAGACTCGTTTCAAAGTGAAATGAAAGGGCGGGGCGTACGTTTGTACATATTCATGGCTTGTCAAATCAGGGAAATAAAAAATATTCGGTGGACGGGGTGGAAAAGTTTTTAACCCACTTGAAAACGAGCGCGACCCAACAATATCGTCGTTCTTGGCGAAACGACCTGGAATAATATATCCGCGCAAGTACTATTTCTCTCCGTCGTGTAGACGCGATATTGTACGCCTCGCCGCGAGCAGTTGGACATTACTTTTAATGCATACAACTGATTTTACCATTGTTGCCCTCAACAAAAGGATATACCGGCCTGATACAGATGACTCACATTCACGCCAACCTTCCTGCTTTTTTTATTAGCCTTTTCGCAAAGTGGAGAGAAAAAGAAACGCGTATACTGTGGACTTTTTTGCTTTTCGTGCCTTTGGCGACGAATAAAATTCAAATCAAAATTAAAAGTCGAAGTATGTTGGAGAACAGTTTGTGTGTGGCCGCGAACGTCTTAATCGCGTTTGGTGTATAAAGGAGATATTTTATGGATCCCATAAGGCGAAAATTTCAGTGATAAGTAAGAAATACTACAACAACGGACTAATTCTTTTGGATCGTAAATTGTAATATTACTGCTCTTACTCGGAAATTATCACTTTGTGGAGATAAAAGGAAGGATAACAGATAACACTGCAAGGGAAATCTTTTACAATGGAATTCTTTACGTTACTTTCGGATAAATCATGAAAATTTAAGCGTCTACTTTGGAAATTGTAATGTACTCTGTCAAAGATAACATTTTATCTTAGCGGAGTACGAAGAAGTTCCATATAAAAGATTTAGCGTGCAATATTTTTTGATTCCTTGAAGTGAAATATAAATCAGCAATAATCTCTAAGTAGCGCAAATACAAAAATTTTAAATATACAAAGCTATAAGTGTTTTCTAATCTCTCACTCTAAATTTAACATACGGAGAGAAATTTTATTAAAAAAATTACAATTTTCTTGAGAGTTGCAGTATGCGAGTAATAGGTTAAAAAGACTGTGGAATAGTTTTCCAACATTACTGATATTAGTTCTTTTAAAAGATCATTACGTTCATTTACTTGTTCTCATTAACCTTGTTTTTCTCATTTTATGTTGAATTATTAAATAAAAAAAAATACTTACGGTAAGTAGAGTCACAGACCATATTTTTAGAAGAAAAAAAACTGCAATATTGGATAGTTTAAATTACTAGACTTCCAGTATTTTCGTTTGACTAGTCAGTGAGTCCACTTATTGCAGTATTAATTTTTGTTTTCTAGAATAAACACTAAATTTAGCAATAAAATTACTCTCCGCGCACACAAAAAAGAGACGAAGTGAAAGTAGCAAGTAGTAACTAATCAAATTAAAATAAAAAAATTGTGCAGAGAAAACGAATAAGTGTATAAAAACTCTAGCAATGAAACGCAATGCAAGTAAAAAGAAAAATTGAAAAAATCGAGCCCTCCTTAAATGGTTCGAGTCGACGACTCGAAGAAGGAGGCACATAAGACCGCATTCACTTCAAGAAAGCTCGCACGATAAGGGTAAGAGAAGAACGTGTCTGTCGTGCGGTCGGCCCGTCGAAGACGATCTCGGAGTATGGGGCTGGCCGGTAGTGTCACGTACCCTGCAACCCACCTGCTTGCGTCATCGTCTTTTACGTTATCTGTCCTGTTGGCGGGCTCCCGGCCCTCCCACGCGGCAGGCTCGACGCCGGGCTCACCGGCCGCCTGTTGCGGGGCAGCATCCTCGGCGCCGGCGGCACCGCCGCCCCGGTTCAGCCCGGGGATGCCGCCGCTCAGCCAGCCGCTCATCGACGAGGCCACCTGAGACTTTACCCCCGCCAGCATCTCCAACTTGCTGCTACCCTTCGTTGGACTGCAACAAACAAAATTAGAATTAGACTTCTTTCTTTTTTATTTGGCTTATTTTATTTATTTCTTATTTATTTGAATATTTCAACGGACTATATAACCCTTCAGTACAGTGAGGAAACAACTTAAGATAGCAAAAAAACTATTTGAGTTATTTGATTTTTTTTTTACTTCAATTTTGTTCCTATGCTGCACTTGCTGTACGGAAAATTACTGTATGTCTACACGGAGAGAAAGAATGAATAAAAATTACAAACCGCTTTGTAAAAATTACCAAGCGCTTTGTAATTTTTACTAGAAGGTTGGCAATTTTTACTAGAAAGTTGGCAATCTTTACTAGAAAGTTGGCAATCTT
>JAWWEN010000020.1:4614418-4676969 GCA_035582955.1 Sycophila texana
TATATATATACACGCGTTTCCCGCGCGAGCGCGCGACTTAACGGGCCGTTCGCGATTTCACACGCACGCGCCCGAGAGAAAGAGACTCGTTTTCCCCCCCTTCCCCCCCGCGATTCGGCGGCTTTTATCACCGCGTCGCCGCATATTTCTCGGGAATTCCGTTTTGCCTGCGTAAACACAACCAGCCTCTTCCACGCGCGTTTTACGCAGCTTAGAAAAGCGGCCGTTTTAACGGCGAACCGAGAGATTTTATACTCGACTCGGCGTTTGCCGTTTTGTGCAAATAGAGGACGAGCTCGTGGGTTTTTTCTTTTTAATTTTCTTTTCTTTTTTTACTGCGTATTACATATACACCGTTTTCATCGATTTGGAAGGATTAGGACGATATAAATATATAAAGTTAATTTTCAATGGGCAGATTTTTTATTAGAAATTTTTTTATATTGTCTTCTTCAGGACATAAAATTTAGTAAGAATAATTTATGTACAGTAACACTATTTAATAGAAATTTTCGACTTTAGTATTCTAATTGAAGGATCAAAACTTTGAAAATGATTTTCAATAAAATTTGATAGTTGCGCGGAGGGAAAACAATTACTAAAAATTTCAATAGTAATGTAATATATCCTCACTGCAGACTTGACACTATTGAAAAAATTAGAGTCAATTTTAAATGAAAATTATTGTAAGTTTTATAAAGTTATTGCAATTTTAAGTAAAGAATTTTTGTCCCTGTGAAAATCAACTTGTTTCAATTGATCGTCTTAATCCTTCCAAATTGATGATCATAAGACATGATCGGAATTCGAGTCTGCTAAATATATACATATGATTTTCTGTTTCTCTCTTTCTCTTCGAGATGCGTGCGATTTGTTTCGTTTTGAATTATATTGGCTTGAGAAAGCGAATATATCGGAGTCCCAATTAATTTTGCCGAAGACAATGTAACGCTTTGCGCAAGAATTCCGTAACGCACGTGCGATATTCGAAATGTAAGCATGAATGACGCAAAATTTTATTTAAATCAGTTTTTTTTTATTATTTTTTTGTTGAGATGCTATAAGTTTTATTTAGATTGTATCATCGTCAGGTGTTAGTGTAATCGTAGGTGAATTAACATCGATGTCGTTCAAAAATAAATTGATAATTTTTTTTAATTTGAAAGTCATTGTAATTGTTGGGTATACATGGCAATGAAAATCGTGTCATCGCCGAAAAAAAAATTAAATTGTAACATTTCGAATTGAGGTTGCGACATAGTTACTATAAAATTTTACGGTAGCAACATTTTATTGCTTGTTTTTATATTTTTACTAAATATTCTGGATATCCCTTATGAAAATTAATAGACTATACTAAAAAAGCTATTAACAAAACTATTATACATAAACTACTGATAAGTCATATAAGTACTTCCAATAGTAAAATTGGCAACTATAATATATTATCTAATTATTATCTAATTATTAATGAAATAGCTACACAGAAACTAATTACCCTCTTCAGTTTAATTAGTGAAAATTGCTTCGCTAATTACTAAATGGTGAAGACTCTTTCTACTAATTTTTAGTGAAATATCATTAATCGCAGTAATTTTCACTATAATACAACTTTAAACAGTAGGAGTAATACTTTGAAATGCATAAGCCACTATAGTGGCATATTTGCTACTGGAATCAAATGATTTATCAGTAGTTCGTAGTAACTGTAGTAGTTTTTACTTAAATATCATAATCTTAAATAAATAAAAATATAATTTTACAAATTCTTTAGCTTTAATATAAATTCCTTCAACTAAAGATCTCTTAACTATATAATTTAAAAATTTTAGATAAATTCAGGAGCAGTGTACAAACAATAATAGAGATTTTCATTTAACTTTATGTAAGTAGGTTAAAACATACTGGAATTCTATTCTGAAGCGACTTATTTATATTATTAAGTATTTAGGTAAACTTAAAAGTATGTTAATCATATCTTTTAGTGCCTCTTATTAATTATTATCTATCTGATTGTATATATTGCAACTTTGTCTTTTGCGCTACTCTTGAATAAATTTCTTTATAAAAAGCATATCTGTTCATCTAACAATAAATAAATAAATGAATAAAATATAAATATTACTCTCATATAAAACTGAATTCCGAGTGTCAAAACCCACAGTCATCTCTTATTAACTTTAATCGGACGGCGAACAAAATAAAATAATAAAAAATAAAACAATCAAAAAAAATAATAAAATAATAATAAAACTTACCCTTGTTATAGAGGGAATTTCCATGGCTAGCCGAGTTATAATACGGCATCCTGTGCTGACTGACCGAAGCTCCAAGCTGAAATTCAATTCAAATCGATAAAGCGTGAAGCTCGGAAAAATCGTATGGCTCCCGCTGCGTCCAACGGGAAATCGAAAACGTCGGACGCAGCATCTCTCAGGGAAAGAAGCGATGCTACCGTCTTGGATTTCAGACATTCGAGAAGCATCACCAATCGAGGCGCTTCGACCCACCGGTATATTAGTCGATCTTCTGAGATACAAACGCGGTATTATCACGGGCTCATCGGCGTTTAGAAAAAAAAAAAAAAAAACGGGGATAACGAGAGAAGTGCGTGGCTGATCTTTGATAATAAAGCACAATCAGTCGTCGAGTGCGATTTTTCAGTGATGTCAATCGGTGACCAATAAAAAATATCCTATCGAGAGTTCTGATAAGGATTCCTTTTATACAAGTTTTTGGGAGCGTAGTTTTAATTGGGAAGTTAAAAGCTTTTTAGTTTACAGTTATGAGAGCTACTTTAATAATTAGTAAACAAATTAATTAAATAATTAGACTTTTAATTAATTATCAATATGAGTTGAAGACAAACATCAGACATAAGAACCATTATTTTATAGGTTTTATACTAATTAATTTTAGAATTTAGAATTTTGCAAATTTTGTATTTTAAGTAGTAACACCCATTTAAAAATAAAGTAAAATAATAAAAAAAAATGAAACTTGTTTTAGCTTTCTCAATTGTTATCACACGCATAATTTTCTGTCACAAAAAAAAATTGAATAGTACTTTCTGAGAAGTAAAATTTTACTGGTGACTGCATAATCAGTACGTCCTCAAATTAAGCCTTTATTTTGTAAAGTAGGCAATTTTAGCTAAGTATGTCCGCAACGAGTTTCATACGTGACACACATAACCCATTATTTACTACGTTTTCACTGAAAGCCTCGAAAAGCAAGTGACTACTGATAGTAGCCTTTAATAAAATCTTATCTATGATAATGCCACCGTTGACTCACCGATACCGTCTAACACAATGAACAATGCACTTTTCAAAAGAAAGTCTCCGCAGCCGCGTTTTTACATTAAAAAACCCAACGAAAACCGTCCGTCACCATTCCACGCGCATATACGCTCCCAGCAGCTAGAGTCATGTTTTGAAGCTGAAAACCTAATCTCGCGGTGCGCGTATATACGAACAGCGCACACGCACCCACTCATTTTCACTGCATTCATTCGCTCGCGGAATGGAAGTCCAGTTTTCTCCGCTGAAAATCCCGACCGATCGGATTTTCATTCCCCGCGACTCCCCCGCGCGCTCCCGACCGAAGAATTTTTCGGCCAAATAAGGGCAGCGCGCGCCGGCAGGTCGATCCGCAAAAGACTCTCCTTAGCGGCCGTGCGAAATCCGCCGCGGCGCGGTGAAACGTCCGGATCCGGTTTTGACAATTCGCCGAGAAATTCCAGCCACGTTTCTTTTATTTTCTTTTCCGTTCATTCATTTTTTGTTTTTCATCCTTTGATTTACAACTGCGCACCTCGCTATAAGGCCCCCCCCCCCCACACACACACACGTACAATAAACACTCGTACATTAATAGACACGTACACATACGGATCGGGTCGAGTCGACCTTGGCCCCCGATTCGCGCGCCCCCCCCGCAGGTGCAGGGCATCAGGTGCATTTTCGGTTCCGCTGTTTATACACGCCGCCCAAATGCATACACACGTATACGTACGTGTGCACACACACACACGCACACACACACACACGCGCGCGCGCACACACACACACACACACACACGCGCGCGCGCATAGTACAAGTACTACCATCAAGATTCACACTCGACCGCCGCAGGAGAAAGAAGAAACACTTTCTACTCTCGCAAGCTTCCTTCTTCTTTTCTCTCTCTCTCTCTCTCTCTCTCTCTCTCTCTCTCTCTCTCTCGTTGATTACCATAAGAATTCGTAGGTCAATGACATTCATGAATATATGATCGAAGAAAGAAGAAAAAAAGGCCGCAGAGCTCTCGGCCGGGCGACACCGATTTATAAGAGGAGAGGAGCGGAGCCGAAGGTGCGCGGCCGCTCTCGGGATGGCCATCGTCGGCGCTGCAAAGAAGCTGCTATGGTATATATAATACCCACGGGGATTTATATTATACGCGGACGAGCGGCCTTAGGAGTTTGCGGAATAGAAGGCGCGAGAGAGGCTCTCGTCGTCGGGCGAATGCTCGCGGCGGCGCGGACACGCCTTAGAACGCGCGCCGCGCGCGAGCGAAGAAAACGAGTCTCCGCGGAATGCAACGTGACGTAATTACCATTGCTCTCTCGCGGAGCGTGCGCCGAGCTCTAACGTCATGCCCGCGCGTCCCCCTTTTTTTTTTCTCTTCAACAGCGGACCAATACATTATACCCTTAAAGAAGTGTATATACGTGCGTATATGTACATGTGTATGCATATGTGTAAACACATATAGATGTATACATGTGTCTGTGTGTATATATTATATTAATAGATATAGATATATGTGTGTATACATCGACAGGTAAGGTCTAAGGTGTAGGTGTACACGCGCGACGCGTCCGGAGATCTTCGCAGGAGGCGCCGCGTGCGCGGCCCATCGGAGTGAAAGTTCTCCTTTTTTTTTCTGTCAATTCCAGGGAGCCCGCACAGTTTCACCGTGTGTTTAGAGAAGGAGAGAAAGAGAGATAGACGGGGAAAATCGACGCGGCGATTTTACGGCGCTCTGGTCCCACGCGCATACCTTCGCCGCCAGGCGCCTATTACATGTGTATACATATATATGTACACGTTGTATATGTATACGTATATACATGTATATACGCGCTCTGCTCTCCGATCGGTAACGGAAGGACTCCGCGGGGCTAACTGTTGTGGGGCCCCGAAGAATTTCGCTCGCGCCTCTCTCCCCCACTTACGGGTATACGTTCGCGGCTCGCGCAGAGCCGCTCTCCGCTCCCGACACATTCCACGGGAAAAGCGAAACTCTGATCGGAGCGAGAATAAGTATATCCTACGATCGTCGACGGGTGTATGGGTGGTATTAAGTAGCTTTGAGCTGCGAGCGATTCGCCGAATTAGGTATAAACGCACTCACCGCGAGGTCCAAGGGGGATCCGTAGGTCGTCGCTCGGGCAGTCACTATATACTACACTGCACACCGCAGAGCTGCAGCTCGTCGTCGTCGTCCGGCTGCTCAGCTCATAGGCTCATCGCCGTCGGCTGCACACACCACGCGCAGCAAGTGTCCGAGGTCGTAGCGCGCAGAGACTGTCACTTCCTCCGCGGCGCGGCCGTGCCTATACTGCCGCTGCTCCTCGCGCTGCTGTGCAGTTCCCTCTCCTGGACGCATCGGTATGCCGCGCCAGCCGCAATCCACGTAGGTGCACGCATACCTACCTGTTGAGCGGCGGCCCACCTCTCCTCTCTCCACCCCTTCCCGCGCCGCTTCGCGCTCTTCTCGCCGTGCTCCGATCGTGTATTATATAGGACTAGTCCTATATCTATAGCTATAACATCGGGCTGAAGGGGGCCGCAGCGCCTCTATTGGCGGCGCGCTGTATGCTTTCGGAGTAGAGGCTCTCCTCTTTGAAAATGTAAGGAGCTTTCACATCAAGCCCACTGGCCCATACCGATCGGTTATGATCCCACCTGCGAGGCACCTTCTTGGAGTCGTTGGTGTGGGTACTTTGTGCTACACTATACTTCTGATTTTCGCAATGGGACGCACACGTCGCTGGTGCGCGCGCTTGTGTTTGCTCAATGAATCGCGAGGAGGTCGTGAATTGATTGTTGATTTGAGCGAGGAGATGCGGGGATTCGGTCGAGTGGACGGTATAGGCGCCTGTTTAGTGGGAAGGATTTATAAAGATCGGAACTTTCCTTCCGGTCGGCGAGGCTTGAGTTTCCATTAATTTAATTTACACGCCACGTATTCGGTGCTTCGTTCATGTGCGGCTTTAATAATTGCTCCAGTTATGTAAAGGAAGAGTTAAGACAAATATTAGCAGTTTAATTTTGCTGATATGAATATTATAGTTTATTTGTGTATATATAACTGAGTGTGGTTGAATTAGTGAAAAAACTACTGTGATTAATAATTTGAATAAAAAAGTTAAACTATAACATATTATCCGATACTGATTTTTAATAAATTACTATTTTTCTTTAGTACACATATAGATTTAACAAAAAATGGAGCTACAACATATACTATATACATATAAGCATACATATTACTCTATTAATAAATGTATATATATATAATTTATATTGTTGCTCCATTTTTTTGTTAAAACTACTCGTAGTAAAGATAATTAGTAATTTGTTAAAAATAAATATTGGATACTATAGGTATATAGTTTTACATTTTTTTAGAAATTATTAATTCTAGTAGTTTTTTATAAAATTAACTTAAGATATTAGGAATAATACTTTTAAAAATTGTCCATCAATAGCTTACTTTTGTAAAGGATTTGTAAAAAAAAGAATTTTTTAAATTCTTGATTAAAACCAATAAAAAAATAAATTAAATTCATTACAAAATCGTTTACTACTGATGTCTTAATAATAATTTTCGAAATTTTACAAATATTCAGGAACAATAATATAGGTTTTCGTGTAACTATAAGTACATTAAAAAGTTTAGTTAAGTTAAAAAGACTTTATAATAACATATTTTATTGTAATGTAACAAAACACTATTCCATAGCAATAAAGTATTTTGAATTTGATGAGGACAAGCAAGTTGTTGTCGTTAAGAAAATCAAATTTTAGGCAAATAAATTTTTGTATTTTACAAGAATTGCGTGTACATTGTTTCACGTTCAACTACCATCCGACATATTCAAATCAGTGGACGGTTTTAAAAAACTGTAGTTAAATAACGAAATTGTAAAACTATTTGAAATATTAGCTAGCAACTCCAACCATTTACTGCTTATTGGTCATTCTCGTAGTCCTTTGGATTCTTTCTGGACAGGCGTATGTTCTCATTGTCAGCCCAATCGATAAGCATGTACGTTAGTATAAAAGCTATAAAACGACAACAACAAAAAATTATAATTTGCTCATAGATCATATTTATGCACTACATAAGTACTTACGAGGTGCTACACGGAAGACGCTCTCTCTGAACCTTCGAACCATGTTGGGGATTCCATGGCTCACCATACCCCCGAATACCTTCTGCTCGTGTGGGCTAAGTCTGAAGTAGACAATCCCACGGATCTTCGCCAAAGTACCAAAACCCAAATGACCCATTGTGCTGCTGCCTGAAAAAATCGAAATAATTATTTATTCGTTTCGAGCAAACTAAATTTTTACTCATAACCAAGATATGCAGTAATATTAATCACAACAATTATTTTAAAGATGCGTACGATTATCTAAATACAATACAGATTTGACTTTTTGGAGTATATTCTTTGAAAAAATTTCCTTTTTTATTATAAATTCATGTGCAAAATAATAAATATTACGTAATTTCCCAAAATCACTCACTTTCTGAAACGCAGGTACAGACGACACACGAATGGTGGCGGACGACGGCGCAGCTGATTTAGTGATTTCGCGAGAGAAGAAATTCTTAAGCCCCGTTTTCATTGCATATCATATTGCAGTAAAGATCCGCGCGATATATTTTAATTTATTTCAAAACATTTTTTTCGTTACCCTATAAATAAAGGCAATATATGTATTTAAATCAAAAAATAAATATATTAAATATTATACATTTAATCAATGCACTGCACAGTATAATTATTAATTGTATCAAGTATAATAAACCAAGTAGAATTTCTTAGAAAAAGGAAAATGTTTAAAGTTGAAAACATGACTTAAAAATGATTTTCATTAGAATCCATTTATATTTCATAATGTATGTATGCATATTTTCTTTATAAATAATATTTTACAGTTATTATTAGGATAAATTATCCGTTTAATACTAAATAAATAAATAAATAAAAATAATAACATACGAAAAACATATAATATACCATGATGGTTACTATAAAAATACTATAAAAAAATTCATAGTACATTGATTAAATATAAATAGATAGTATAATTTAATATTTTAAAAAATCTTCAAAAAAAAAAGAAAAAAAAGAAAAAATTATTACCGATTAATTAATCAAGGTCATGCGAAAAGGGCTACGCAGAACTCTCGCACAAGTTTCGCTCGCCTCTCTATCTTCCTTCGAAACTCGAGGGGCGACGCCGCGGAGGCGCGAGCGAGCGAGACCGAGCTACATCGGGGTATATACCGTCTAAAAAACGACATTGTACAAGTGCATCCCGAGCTGCAGCAACAGAAGAGATCGCGGCCAAAGCGAGTGGAGTGACGTTGCGGCTCCATCCGCCTCAACACCGTCGCATTCGAGTACGCAAAATCCATCGTCGCGTACCTACATTTCGCCTCGTCACGCGCCTCAATTTCATTTCGCCGTTGCGCGAGTCGCGCAGACTCGCGAGTGCATCGCGTGTGTTGCCGGCCCAGCCATAACCTTAAAAAAGGTGTTGGTTGCTGGCGTCGCGGCGACGGCGGCGCAACAGCCGAGCAGGCCTAGTGTGTCGTCTGCAGTGAAAGCTACACCGCGGCCCGACATAATCATAGTGCATTACAATTCACGAGCAAGGAATTCGCTCGGATGCACACGCACACACACACATCGCTCGTCCGAAGACAATAGTTCGTACATCGGCTGCACATTAGCATACCGTATCGTCAGGATCGGACAAACGCAGTACACCTACGTACACGCGTAAATTACACACAAATACACACGCACACACGTAAATGCACTCTTAAAAAGCGGCTGTTGTCCTCGCAGGCATCTGGCGACGCTACACCACCTGGCGGTAGCCTCCAGGAAGCGCAGCGCCGCGTCGACGCTGACACGTCCAAGTTGCGCGTGCATGTATATGGTATATGCGTCCACCGCGAAGGGGAGAGAGCAGAAGAGAGAAAGAGAGGAGAGGGAGAGTGGGAGAGGAAAGTTGTGTGCTGCCTGCTCGTCGTCGGCGTTGTGCGCCGTCGCAGACCAGTTGGTACGTGTGTACGATAGCGCGGCCGCTGTGCGTGATCCATTCGCGGGCGCCCCGTGTCCTCTAACCTCGTCGTGCCGTCGGTGCGCCCCGTCCGTCCTGCGCCCGGGCCCGCGTCAACGAACACCCAGAGGGACTCTCGTGGGGGACCCCCACCTCCCACCCCCTCCCCAACGACGTCGGCAGCCGGACGCGCTCGCGGCGCCGCGAGGATGAGGCTCCTCGTTCGCGCACTCGTTGATGCTGCCGCCGCCGCCTCCTCCTCCGCTGTTGTGCAACGACGACGCATCGGCGCCCGCCAGCAGCAGCGCTGCTGCACCGACGATCGACGGTGCTAGAGCCCGCGGGGCCAGTTGTACCCTCCTCCGCCGCGGCGCGGGCCGCTATCGCCGACAGCGCCCCGAAGGCACCGTGTGGACGTACTCAGTGATCGGCCGCGAGTGCGACTCGCGCGGATGTCAACAATAAAATCCGCGCGCTACTACTGTGTGTGTGCTGCTGCTGTGCGACATGAAGGTTAGGAACTGAGGCATCGACTCTCTCTGTTATCGTCGCGGCGAGCATCCGTTATTATCGAGGCCGAAGGGACGCTCGGAGCTTTCGAGACTAGTAGTACGCTTCCTCCGAAGCGGGCCTCCCCCACCTCGGTCGCCATCATCGCGACTTTTTTTTCCGCGAGACCGACCGACGGTCTGTCGATCTACGGTCCGTACTCGCTTTTTATTTTCTTTTTTTTTTTTGTTTTTTTTTTATTATTTTTGAATAAACGGGAAGGCGGATATATTTAAAAAGAAAAAGTGGGGGAGTACAAAGGGTCGACGTCGAGGAGTCGCTATCCAACCAACCCCGGCGCGGATCCCAGGAGGCGACCAGTTGCCGGCGCTGGGCGCGCGAATCGCCCGAGGATGATCGCGGCGTTGGCTGCGTGTGAAGTGATGTGATCGGCGATCATCATGGCGGCACCCATGCTCAAGTGGAAGCGAATCACGAACCCGACGGGGCCGCAGCCGAGGCCCCGGCACGGGCACCGAGCCGTCGCCATCAAGGACCTGATGGTCGTCTTCGGCGGCGGCAACGAGGGCATCGTCGACGAGCTGCACGTCTACAATACTGGTGAGTTTTTTTTTTTTTTCGTGAAAAAGAATAGCGCGCGCGCGCGCGCATACACGGGGGGCTGATTCTCCCGCGCGCGCTGCCGCCAAGTGTCGCGCGCCGCCGCCGCAGCCTCCGCGAGTTGCCATGATCCAAGATGGCGGCTCGCAGCGACGGCCCGCTCACCGGCCGGACTCCAGCGGCGCCATTTCTCCGAGCTTGCCCCTCCTCTTACCTCCCTCTCCTCTCCTGTCTATATGCTTCTTTTTTCGGAGTTTCTCCGTTCGTTGCGCTTCTTTTTTTTTTTTTTGTTCGTTTTCAGGTGGTTTTTATTAGTTCGTTTTTGCCATTTTTTTGTGAGTTTTCGCGGAGATCGGAGCTCTCTCTTTGTCTTTTAAGGAGCAGACTACGTGTGGGTCTCTGATATGTGTGTGGGATAGGTCGGAGCGCGGGAGCCGCCATTGCTGCGCGTATCGCAGGCAAAAATAAGTGTGGGCATGTCTCAGCAACTTTGTAGTCCTTGCCGTTCTCGAGCGCGTGTCCGTGTGCGTGCCTGTGGTCGTATCGTCGTATAATATAGCTTTGTTGCTTTGCGCGTGAAACTTGCTTGAGCGCAAACCGCCTGCCGCTGCAGTGCTGGAAACATTACCAGCTGTTTCCCGTTGCCACACTGTGTTGTTTTCATTTTTTTTCCATCGCTCCCGATTCCTATACGCCCCGATAAAACTAATGCCTAATCCGGCGGTGCACTTTTTTTTCGCATGAAATTGCGTTCCACGATGAGTCATGATTGTTACTTTGTCACTTTTTTTAAAATTCTTTGCATTATTTATTGCTCCGAAATCTTACGTTCCTACACGTGAAATGGAGCAGTCTTTATTGGGAATGTTTTTTTTTTTTTTTTATATATATAAATGTTTCTTACGCTCTTGTACTTGTAAATACTGTAATTTTACTATAAAGTATTTTATTCTATTCTATTCTAAATTCAGAAGATTAAAATGTGGACAAATTACGAATGTAATTGGAATTTTTACTTTAAAATGGAGAAAAATGCAGGTCATCAGATCAGTAACAAAGTTTAAAATACAATCTTACATTTTATAAAGATTAATTTCATGTCTTTACTCTTATTTATATTTTACTTGTATATATTTTTAACTTCATTCAATTGTTTAACATATGATCACTCTCTTGTAATTTAAGATAATAATAATTAACAAAATAAACTCGCCGCTAATGTTCCCTTAAATTTTTCAGCAACAAATCAATGGTTCGTCCCCTCAACAAAGGGCGATATCCCGCCAGGATGCGCGGCCTACGGCTTCGTAGTGGACGGCACGCGGATCCTCGTGTTCGGCGGTATGGTGGAGTACGGCAAGTACTCCAACGAATTGTACGAGCTCCAGGCGAGCCGCTGGGAATGGAAGCGGCTGAAGCCACGGCCTCCGAAGCACGAGCCACCGCCGTGCCCGCGGCTCGGGCACAGCTTCACCTTGATCGGTAACAAGGTATTCCTGTTCGGCGGCCTGGCCAACGACAGCGACGACCCGAAGAACAACATACCGCGCTACCTTAACGACTTGTACACCCTGGAGCTGCTGCCGAACGGCGCGACGGCCTGGGAAGTGCCACAGACTCACGGGCACGCGCCACCGCCCCGGGAGTCGCACACGGGCGTCGCCTACACAGACCGCAACACCGGCAAGTCCTGCCTGGTAATTTACGGCGGTATGAGCGGCTGTCGCCTCGGCGACCTCTGGTTCCTCGACGTGGACACCATGACTTGGAATAAGCCTGTCGTGCACGGGCCCACGCCTTTACCGCGCTCCCTTCACACCGCCACTCTCATCGGGCACAGGATGTACGTGTTCGGCGGCTGGGTGCCTCTCGTCGTTGACGACGTGAAGGTTGCTACCCACGAAAAGGAATGGAAGTGCACCAGTACACTGGCGTGCTTAAACTTAGGTACGTTGCCTACAATTTTATTGGGGGCATTTAAAAATTTAATAAACAATTTCTTCAAAGATTTCATTTAACATGTGTGTACGTTCAAGGCAATGTTTAGAAAAAAAACATTTAATATTTTCAGAAACGTTAACTTGGGAACAATTGACAGTGGACTCGATGGAGGAAAATGTACCAAGGGCTCGCGCTGGACACTGTGCGGTAGGAATTCATAGCCGATTATACGTATGGTCAGGACGAGACGGGTATCGTAAAGCATGGAATAACCAGGTCAGGGTCAGTCCCATTATCGACGCGGATAATTAGTTTAAATTGATACTAAAAGATCTTTTAATTCCTCACAGGTGTGCTGCAAGGATCTCTGGTATCTGGAAGTAAGCAAACCACCGGCGCCGTCTCGAGTGCAACTCATTAAAGCCGCCACGCAGTCCTTGGAAGTCAGCTGGAGCGCGACTCCCTCCGCTCAATACTACATTCTTCAAATTCAAAAGTTCGACGTGCCCGGAACATCTACAGGCACGCTGTCCTCGACGACACCTACGACGACTCCGGCCCACTCGTCCGCCGGCACGCCAGCTCTACCGAGTGTGACGTCGAGCGCGTCGCATCCCCTTCCCACGAGCAATGCCGCTGCTGTCGCCGCGGCGAATATCGCTACGTCGATAGCCTCGCCCGTGAGACCGATTGCCGCCGCGAGCTCCAGCCCCAGCGCTGCCCCTATTCGTGTACAGGCTAGTAATCAGAAGATAATCACGTCGTCGGGTGCCCCGGCGAAACAAATCGTCACGACCCCGATGGGCCCGCGCACTGCTAACATCATACGTATACAGCAGCCGAACACGGTGACGAGCATGCCGGCGGGTACGCTGATAGCCGCCTCGACCACGACGACCACCGTCAGCACGACAACCGTGGCCTCGTCCACCGTGGCGACGTCCTTGACGACGAGCACGAGTCAGCAGCAGCAGCAGCAGCAGCAACAGCAGCAGTCTGCGGGCATGGCTGGCATGGCTGCGCTCACAATGGCTGCGTCCATGACGAACAAAATCAGCATGAACAACGTGCCTATAATACCGGTTCAGGGCACCACGACAACAGCCCCCATCCGGATGAAGAGCGTGCAGCCTGGCCAGCAGATACGCTTCGCTGCCCCGAGCGGCGCTACGGTCCTCAGAGCTGCCTCGCCTGGCCAGCAGGGCAAGCAAATTATTCTGCAGAAGCCCGGTCAGAACATTACCGGTCAGCCGCAGATCGTTCAGTTAATCAAAACAAATCAGGGCATGATGGCAATGCCAAAGGTGAGTCTCATTCCTGGCAAAACGGTGCCGGCGGGCGGCGCCAAGCCCGGCGTGAATCAGGGCCCCACCATTCTGCGGCTGGTTAATCCTAACACTGTCGCTGGTTCCAAGCTCCTGACCACCATGAAAACCACGAATCTCGTAGCGATGAGCAAAGCGCAGAACATCGCGGGCAAGCAGACGATCATGATCACGAAGCCGGGCGGCAATGGTGGACTCGTCGGTCGGCCCAACCAGATCATCGTCGTAACGACCGGTTCGGGCTTGAGAACCGTCCAAGCGGTGACGACCTCGCAGGCTGGCTCGGGACAGAGTGCGACCACGGGCATCGGTACGAATCCCGTAAATGTATTGCCGCTTTCAGCGACGAACCACGTCACCAACCAGCAGGGCGTCAAAATGATCGTCGTCTCGTCGAGCGCGATGGCCGGTGGCACTGCCGGCAAACCGTTGACCATCACGATGCCAGGTCAAGGCGGCAAGACCGTGACCATCGCCACGAAAACGGGCGCACCAGGTGCCATCCTTAAAAATCAGGTGGTGACGATGCCGCAGATGCAGAAGGTGGGCGAGTCGGCGATCGGCAAGCCGGTGACGTTGCAGATGCAGGGCGGCGGTACCAAGACCGTCACGCTCGTACCCACGAGTAGCTCCATCGTTACCAGCTCCGGCAGCATAGCGGACGGTCTCGACGCCAGCAAGATGCTGATCGTCTCGCCGCAGAAGCAGCCCTCGGCGACGTTGGCTACGAGCTCGGACGGCCCGGCGACCACCGACGCGGCCCTGGCCGCTCTGGCTGCAGAGGCAGGTCTTATTGATCCTGTGCAAGAGCCCTCGGGAGGTCTGTCATTCATGATGGCTTGCGACAGCGTCGAGAGTCAGGACGGAAAGTCCCAGGAAGGCTGCAACGGCAATCAGGACGCGGCTAACGCCGCTGCGACGCTCGTCGAGCCGATGCAGGTGGACGGGGAGGGAAATCTCGTTATTCCACAAGTGGACGGTCCTGGAGACTTGATCTTCTCGGAAGATGAAGGTGAGACGGCGGCGACCGAGGAGGATCCGGCGGCCCAGGAAACCGAGACTACCGAGTCTACCTCGCAGGAAATTGATCAGGACGTCGATGAAGGAATGGCTGCTATCACGGGCGAAACGGAGTCGAGCACGACCACCGAACCTCCTGCGGTCACTGAAGCGGAATCGACCGAAGCAATGAACGTCGAGGCTATTCTGTCCGGCACCGATGGTATGGAGCAGGAAGAAAATCTTGGTCAGGAAGAAAAGGCCGAGAGCGAGCCAGCGAAAGAGGAAGAAAAAGAAGCAGAATTTACCAGCGAGGCCGGAACAGCTGCAGACCCGTCGATAGAAGAGGCTGCCGCGGTTGAGGAGAGCAACACGGCGAAAGAGACCGACGACGCAATAAGTTCGAAGGCAGAGGAAGAGGCGGCTCCTGAACAACAGGAGGAGGATAATCAAAAAGAAGCTGAATCGAATCAGATGGAAACTTCGGACGTGGGAGAAGCAACGCCCGCTCCATCGGAAGAGCCTGTCGCCGAGAGTACGAGCGAAACTGCGCCCGAGCCTGCTTCAAGCGAGCAGCCAGAGGAATCTGCGCCGCCCGAGGAGCCAGCCGCATCTGAGAGCGAAGTACAACCTACAAAGGATGCAGAAGAAAAAGAAGCAGAGGAGCCGGTTCAATCTACCGAGCCTGCGAGCGATAGTGTTCCGGAGGAGAAGAACGAAGACGAGCCCATGAGCATCGAACCTGAAACTACGGGGGCCGAGGCTGCGTCGACAACAACGGAATCTGGGCCTACAGCATCGGATGCAAATGTCGAAGAGAAGATCAAAGAGCAATCTAAGGAGCAACCCATGGAACAGTCCGATGACCAGCCACAGGATGAACCCATGGAACAGCCTAAGGAGCCCTCGCTGAAACAAGAAGAAATGCCTGACGAGCCTATGGACCAGAGCCTTAATACACCAGTGGCTGCGAATCCACCGGCAGTAGCTCCTACGGTAGCAAATTCGAATGGCGACGTCGTGAAGAAAAGTCTAACGAAGGTTGACAGGCCTGCCGTCAAGAATGAAGTAATGAAGAGTTCAGCGCCTGCATTGGTTACTAAAATAAAAGAAGAGAAGCCTGAAGATTCTGCCGGTGATGACTCCTCCTTGGCTCTTACTACGTTGGCCACCGCGGCATTGGGATCCACGGATGTCGCAAAATCCACTCAGATCACGCAACCTGCTCAGGCTCCCACGCCGGTTCCACCCATCCCAATACAATCCGTGAAAACGGAAATCAAGGTGAAAACTGAATCGCAAACCAATAATACTAGCTTTTTTTAAGAAAATGCACATTTCGTTGTTTATGTGCGATGTGAGATGCAGCGATAACTAATACATTTTATTTTGCCATTGCAGATTGAGCCAGTGAAAGAAGAGGAAAAGAAAGTAGTAGATTGGTATGATGTAGGCATAATAAAGGGTACGAATTTTACAGTTCAACACTATTATCTTCCGGGAGACGAACCTTTGGATTTAGCACAAGCGCTAACCGCAGATTTGTTCAAGGGTAGAGCAAAAATACAATTAGAACCAGGAACTGCTTACAAGTTCCGCGTAGCTGCTGTGAATAGTTGCGGTCAAAGTCCTTGGAGTGAAGTACGTTTATTTGTCAATTATCAATCGTCTTCAAAAGAGTGATTAATTTAACTGTTGGATTAACAAATTATTCATTTTTTTAATTAGGTGTCTGCTTTTAAAACGTGTCTTCCTGGATTCCCTGGTGCTCCGAGTGCTATAAAAATTTTGAAATCGGCCGATGGTGCTCAACTTTCTTGGGAACCACCGTCCAGCAATTCAGGACCTATTTTAGAATACTCCGTTTATTTGATTGTGCGAAGTGCTAGTGCCATGTCAGAAAACACTGGAGAAGTGACATCGACAACGCCGACGCAACCATCGTTTATTAGAGTTTATTGTGGACCTACCAATGCGTGTTCCGTTCCCAACAAATCTTTGAGTGCAGCCCATGTTGATACCACCACCAAGCCAGCTATTATTTTCAGAATAGCTGCGCGCAATGACAAAGGTTATGGACCTGCTACTCAAGTGAGGTGGTTACAAGGTATGCAGTAAATGTATTTCTTTTGAGTGCAGCCAATTGTGTATCAATTTCAATTATTTTATTATCTAATTTCGCTTTTTAGATCCGACCACTGCAGTAAAAAATAATATGCAAGTGAAAAGGCCTGTAGCTGATGTTAGGTCGCAGGCCAATTCACCTCAGAAGAAAGTGAAAGCAGAGACGACGAACGATAATTTTTCGTGAGCTACTTACTTTATATGACTTTACAAAGCGCGCTATTTGTAATTTAATTTTCTGCTGATGCGCTGCCTGACAACGACAACGGCTGTACGTTTGCTTAACTGTGCGACTAAGCAGACTAAAGTTTTGTGTAACGATCAGTGCAGACTGGATTAGACGTCTAGACGCTCAGTGAGCAACTTGTAATCGAGACACAAGCGATTTTTAATGTCTTGGAGCTAGATAACTTGAAAGAAACATAAATAAAAAAAAAAAAGAAATATATATATACATATACATACATAAACATTTAAATATATGTTCAAATGATTCAAGCTTCACAAGACATTAAAAAAAAAAAGGAATTCGTATTTCCGCCTTTTGGTTGAAAATTTGCTCCCATTTCATATCCACTTCTGTCTCCTGATTAGATTGCGATATTAGAGAATTAAAAAAAAAAAACTACAAGAGCACTGAGCATTTGCATGTAATAAGAGGCAAGCGTCAAAACGTTGGTAAACAGCAAAATAATCATTTTGTGTTTGAATCTACAAAAGTTGTAACTGTCAAACAATTGTCTTAAAAAAAAAGCTTACGGATTTCTTTAATGTTTTGTTACATTATAATAATTTGTCAACATCACTGAAATAACTACATTTTTCTATAAATATAATTAATATGTTATAAAGATTCAGTTTTTCTAAATGGTATTGTTTAGTACGAATATAAATAAATATATTAGAAATTTTTAAATTATACATTATTAATTGTACATTTACAAATATTAGTGAAAACTAATATTTTAGTGATCTTGATGTAAAAGAAAAAAAGGGATTTAAAAACTAAAATTTTGAAATAATTTGATTACTTTTATTCGGAAATTCGACCTCTTAAGAGCCCAAATCTTTTTTAATAAAAAGCGCATGTCAAGAAAAAAAAAATTGAAAAAATAAAAAAAATAGGGATGAATATTTGACTTTAAATAAATGAGTTTTAATTAATAAAATCCCATATATATGTACATATTAGGGTTAAACGGTTCATTATTTTTCAAAGTTTGCAAAGATAGTTAAAAAAAAAGCTTATTTCTCGTGCTAGAACGCATTTTGTACAAAAAAAGTGGGGTTTCAAATATTGGTATGAAAATTTTGTATGTACCAAATATATATTCTATTTTAAACAAAGTAAGCATAATAAATATCCTTAAAATTAAATGTAATTTGATGAGTAGTAAAAATAAAGTAAATACAGTCTAAAAGTAATTATAATATTGACAGCAATTTCAATAAATTTTGGGTAACAGTAGACATAGTAGGTATATCAAATAAAAAAACCGTTCACCTGTAATTGTAAGATGCTAGCGATAATTCAACCAAGGTAAATATTAAATTTATAATATATTTTATTTTTGTTTCCAACAAACTAATTAAGATTATACATAAGAATTGTATTACCGTGACTAAATCACGGAGACATTTAATGAGGAAAACATGTGAAAAAATTTCTCTGGCTGATTTATATTATTGTAGTTAAGTTCAGTAATTAATGATCATATAATGACCATTTAACAGATTTATCTTATTCTTAACAATCAAAGGAATTGTAAGTAAATAAATATTGAATATATCTTGTAAGTGACTAAGTGAAATCATATGTTCTTTTATGTTCTAAAAAAAAATATGCGTGCAACATAATTTTTCATCCTCTGAAACTATCACTTTCCTTGGCAATAAACTTGTCAAGGTATATACATATACATGTGTATGTATATAAATATAAGCACATTCATAAATATAAATATATATATAAATTATACATAATAAAAAATAAATGTGACTTTTGTATGTAAATGCTTATTTTATAAATGATAAATTCTTTTCATTATATAGACTTAAATAGTATTAAAATTTACTTTTCAATTTACAATTGTAAGATTTTGCTCTGCAGTAGTAAATAAACTAAATATTTATTTATTAAATTTAGTAAATATTTATTTGAAAAATATTTACTTTACTTTTAACTAAATCTTTAATTGAATGCAAGTCTTAATATTTTAAATTTGTATTACATGAAAAGGAAGAATTGATAAAAAATGGTAAGTTTTACTTATTTTTCTGTCTTATAATTATTGTCCAAATCATATTTACTTTTTGTAACAATTATTAAGGGATAATTAAATTAAGTTATTGTAAATTTGAACTAAATAAAAAAAAAATAGTGTCAATGTGAATGATATTCGGTTCGATACAAAGTAGAATGCTATCCAAGGCAGGACCGGCATTTTCCACCAATCGAGAATAATAATATTGTGCAAAAATCTCCAAAATCAACCATTGAATGATACATAAACCTACTTACATTCACAATATCGTTGTTAATAAATCAGTAAAAATTACGAATGATAGTATTCTTTGTAAAAAGATTTATTTTTTCATTTCCTTAGGAACAAATCAATTTATAAATAAAATTTAAAACTTAAAGGAAATAAGTTCTTGGTTTCCTTACACTAAATAGTGGCATACTGTTTTTGTGTTGAATACGTTTTGGAAGTGGGAAACGTATCTGGGAATCATGGAACTGCTTAATTTGTGGTCTCCTACAATTAGCAGCTTTTACGACTTCTACCTTTATGATCTGGATAGAGTGAGCCCTAGCACGATGACGAGCTCCCATATCTCTGTAACATTGAGTGACTGCCCCACTGACACTTAAGTCACGGTATTCTCGGTACATGTTATGAGTACCTGATCTGGAGTCATATCGCAACCAAATTCCAAAGTTTTTGATTTTAATTGGACTTTTTTCAGCTATCTGTAATTACAAAATTAATTGTTAAATTTTTAAGCTCATCTACTTATATTTTTGTAAAATCTCCATACAATACCTGTTTCAAAGAAACAATTTCACCAGTGGACTTCTTGAATTTCTTAAGTTGACGTAAGAAATACCAAAACCTTGATTTGGCAACAATAGGATCAGGGGCAAATATCCTCATCTTATAAAGAGGAGTAGTTTTCTCCTTCTCTGTGGGCAACTTGCGTCCAATGACTTCATATTCTTTCAACTAAAAATATAAATATTGAGTTAGATAGAACGTAAAATTTCCCTTAATTTACTCTACAGAATTGGTATGTAGAATATAATATAGCTATACATTTATATTTAAATTTATATCACATTTATATATTATTTATAATTTTAAATTTTCGATCATTCAGAAATCTACTGTGGTGGCCATATTTATAAATGCAAAGGAAGGTTAGGGGAATGCATTTTTAGTTTCTAATCCCGTTTTCTATCACTGCACATTAGAATTCACAACGTAAATGCAATAGTGCAATGAAAAATAAACAATTTCATTATTACACATTTATTATTAAAAAGTAATCGATAAACACATTAGTACTGCTGCACGAAAGGCCTATTAAAGTTTGGATCACTTTTATTTATTTTAAATATTAAAATATTTATCGTTTTTTACTCCCGGTTGATAATAAAATTAAAAATCGTATATGTATTATTTCTACATTCATTTATATTAAAATAAGGCCAAAAGATCACTTACTTCTCCCTTGGCTTTCATGGTTCAGTCGATCCTAACTTGGCCCAACAGTAAAAAGAACGAGCCCACGGTGATCATAACCTCTTCAGTCTGCATCACAATTCACAGGTGGAACTCACGTGGATGCTGTTGATGGTGTGTTATAGTCCAGGGAAATTAGCAGAAAATCAGCCAAAACTTAAAAAAAAATATAGACAGCACTTTTATTGCGGAATCTTGTAGGTAACATGTGTAGGAATAAGTAGTGACTGTTCTTAATAGAGTTTTTAAAAAATTCAATTGTTTAAACAATGGTTAAAAAGTGACAATTCAGTGTTTTCTCAATAAATAATCACACGTTAATCGTATCGAAGTAAAAAAAATACACTGTTGTAGATATTACGCCGCTTTGCAGTCGTCGTCATCACAATTATGTGACAGTTCAGCTGAAATAGAAAGAATAGATACTTCTTTTTTAAGAATTTGATCAAATTTCTACAATTTCAACAAATTATTTAACAAATTTAGATGAATATTACTTCTGATGATGAAATTAAGAAAATTACTAGTAGAGCGCCTTAAGTGTATTTTGCATTCTTATCGACGTAATTTAAAAAAAAAAAAACGTGATACATATTTGAATCACGTCGGATAGAAGGCAAAATTTTCGTGATACATAAACCATGTCACTAGTCAGACTGAACTTGTTAAATCTATTATCATTTGATTTTTATCGACCTTTTTCAAAAATAAATTCGAAAAAGCCCGCGCTCGACTTACGCGCCACATTTTTGATACACAAATAAATAAGGAAGCCATGTTTGAACGAACTTTCGGCTTACTGACGAGCATCTACCTATAGGTATATGGCTTGTCCGTCGCTGCACTGCCCGTGGCTGATTTTCAAATTAAACGGTTGGTCGGTTGCTCGCTGGCGGGTATACTTGCCGCTGTCGCTGTGCAATCCCTTTAACAACACTCAAATCTCGGCACTTGACGCAGCGATCTCCAAACTCCAAAAAAATCGACGAAAAATCAAATACCTGAATGGTACTCAAGAGAAGTAAGTTAATGGTTTAATAAATCCACCGCACCGAAGCGATGTAAAATTACATTTTTTGGTCGTTAATTCATCGCAGAAATCTCAAAAGGACAACTGAGTGGAAAACGCGACGAAGGCGCGCGTCCTTTGCGCCATTGAGATCTCCAACCCGCCAAAACAGCGTTTTTCAGCGGGCGAAATTATTTAAATTCGTTTTCTGTATAAGGGAAAGATGAGTCACTTGAAGTACATGAAGGAATTGAACAGTCTGACACGAATGGACGATGCGATCAAAGGGCCCGTGCCTAGATGGCAGAAAAAATGCTTGGAATCCTCCAACTCTTCATGGTAACAAAAATGTGCCAGTTTATAATTAGTCTGTACGATAAGTTGCTTTTCTAATTAAAGCCTTTTTTTCTTATTTTGATTAATATTTGAATCACTGATTTTCATCAATTATAGAATGAGTAGGTATTGATGTTTAATCAGTTCACTTTTTTTCTTATGCTCAGTGCCAATATCAGCTTGAACAGCTCTAAGAAAGCTATGAGTACCTCGATGGCTAGTAACAGTAACAATAACTCCAGCAATGGAAAAACTCCAAAAAAGGGAGTGGAGAATCAGAATCGTAATGTAGCAAATAAGAAGACACCTTCCAAAGGCAGCAAAAAGTCACCAAGTATATACATACATATTAATATTGAATTATATTTTTGAAAAATTACTTTAAGAAAAGAATTAATAAATATTATAAAATAGGTCGTTCGACTACACCAGCCAAAACACCATGTGGAGGGGATAGATTTATTCCAGCAAGATCGACTACCAATTTTGAGTTAGGACATTACAAGGTATTATTATTTACTTTTAGAGATCATATCTGTTATTGCTATGATACTGTAGGTCATTGATAATATTTTGATCAATAGTTGCAGCAGCAACATTCAGAACAAGCTGGAAATAAAACTGAGTGTACCAGTCCTTCTAAGCGCGAGATGCAACGTTTAATGGGAGAAAATATGCATGGTGGAGATTTAAATAGCATAAGAGTATTGTCTTATCAAAATAAGGCACCTGCTCCACCAGAAGGATATCAAAATCCACTTAGAGTAGTTTATAGTCAGTCAAAAACTCCAGCTAGTGTAAAGTCAACATCCAGGTACATTCCACAAGCACCTGATCGTATTTTAGATGCACCTGAAATTGTTGATGACTATTGTAAGTTAAAAAAAAAAAAAAAAGATTTATGATACTATTTATATCAAAATATTCAAGGAGTTAATCATTTATTCATTTTCAATTGCAGATTTAAATTTAGTTGACTGGTCACCTAATAATATTTTAGCGGTAGCTTTAGGTTCTAATGTTTACTTATGGAACGCTGGTACTGGTACCATAGAACAATTATTTGAATTAGAGGGTAATGATTATGTATGCTCAGTTGCTTGGATTCAAGAAGGTCCATATTTAGCTGTAGGAACAACAGTAGGAAATTGTGAGTTATGGGATTGTAGTCAAATGAAAAGAGTCCGTGTTATGAGCGGCCACTCGGCAAGAGTGGGTTCTCTTGCTTGGAATTCGCACATATTAACAAGTGGTTGCAGGTTGTTATCTTATTTTTGAAATTCTTAAATATCTTTTTTATTAGACTAATCGATTATACCAATAATTAATTCATTTTCAGAGCTGGACAAATCACACATCACGATGTGAGACAGCGTGAGCATCTTGTTGCATCTATCAGTGCGCATGGTCAAGAAGTTTGTGGTTTGAAATGGTCACCAGACGGAAAGTTCCTAGCGAGTGGTGGAAATGACAATATGCTGCAAATTTGGCCTTGTATGGCTGGTCAAAATTATTCTCACGTACAACCAATCTATTCTCTCAACCAACATCAGGCCGCTGTGAAAGCTCTTGCTTGGTGCCCATGGCAGAATCACATTTTAGCAAGCGGTGGGGGTACAGCAGACAGAACCATCAGATTTTGGAATTGTAACACAGGTGATTTAAAGTCCTTCAAAGTACCTATAAATCATCAAACCATTCTAAATATCTAATAAATTTATTTTTAATTTCAAGGGGCATGCTTAAACACAATAGACACTAAATCTCAAGTTTGCTCTCTGCTATGGTCAACCACGTACAAGGAATTAGTATCGGGTCACGGTTACGCGCAGAATCAACTGACGATATGGAAATACCCAGCGATGAGCAAAGTCGCCGAGCTCACCGGACACACGAGTAGAGTGCTTCACCTTGCCATGTCGCCCGATGGAACGACGGTACTTAGTGCGGGGGCGGATGAGACTCTGAGGCTGTGGAAGTGCTTCACTCCGGACCCGCACAAGAAGAAAGAGCCTATAGAGACGAAATCCGTTGCTTCGCGGCTAAAGCAATCGATCAGATAAGACTGACGACAGCTAGTAGATATATAGATAATTAATTAATGACATTTGTTTCATATGCTAAGTGGTGATCTTTTTTTTTTTTTTTAAATTTGAACTCTGTGAGTTGTAATATGCTGCTGCTACTACCTCTTGAGAATGAAGACTTTGTAATTATGACGATGTGCGATGTGAAGTAGTGACCTCGTTTTTTTTTTTTTTTTTTACTAGTATATAACATAAAATGGAATAATAAATTTATACTTGCATATTTTTATAAAATGTAATAAATCCTTTATACTTTCCCTTACACAAAAACATACAGTAGAAAAATAAATTTAAATTTATATAAATTTTTATAAATCAGTATAGATTACAATTTACATTAATAAAATCGTAAGGCATAATAAATGTATTTAAATAAAATAAACGGAACGAAGGGTAGATTGAAAAGGTACATGTAAATTTATTTCCGATGAAATTTTGAGCGTGTATATACCTCACGCGTGTGGAGTATCGCCTTATCGCATTCTTTCATTCTCTTCTCGCAAGCGTGAGAAACGACGGCGCGTATACCTGCATACGTAGGGGCGCACATAATGACCGGTGCCCCTTCCCTCCGCTCGCTCACCTGCGGGCCTCCGCAGGCCAACATAATACTACGCCAATGGCGACGCGCGCCTCCAGAGTGTATACAAAAATGCGGACGTAAAAAATGCCTCATTTGTGTAGCTACAATGCGCTCATTATTCAACGCGATTTTTCACTCGTCGCCGATTAAATCGAGATCGGAGAAGTTTTTTATTCTACCGAAATAGTAACCGAGGCTAGTACGACGACGATGAATAATCCAAGGGATAAAAATTCTGTGTACCAGCATGAGGAGCAGACTTTTGGATACACCAAAAATGAGAAAAATCCTGTTGAGGAGGAGCACGATGATTGTTGGGCCAGTGACAGTGGCTCCAGTTCAGGATCTTACTATTCTAACAGTTCTGGGTAATTTTTGTTGTTCTCATCGCTTTGTCTTTTAATTTCTTCTTTTTTTTTTTTTAAATTGTTTAGTTTTAGAAAGTTAATTAAATAATAATTTTGTGATTAAAAAAATTTTTTAGCTCAGCCATTGAATGGGAATCTGAAATAAGTCCTGCCGGAGAAGTGTTTTATGTTGAATCGTTGACAGAACCGTTTAGTAATCAGAATAATAAAACAAATGACAGTAATCAGTATATTTCACCTCCACCTGAGTTAACCCGACGCAGGAGTACTAGAGCTGGCAAGTTGATGCGTTTGATAAAGCGTAAGGAAAGTTATAGGCACAGCGTAAGGTTGAATGGTTTGGCATCAGAGCTTAGACAAAATCGCGAATCAATAAGCAAGGCACATAAGGAAAGAGGAATTGTTAGTAATGATTTTGAAGGCGAAAAGTATATAGCCAATATCTGGGTGGATCCTGAAAAAAGGCATAAACTTGGGAGAAGGGCTACAGCGTGTGAAGCTTATTTAGGTATTGTACCACTAATTGCAGCTGATAAATCAAGAATTGTAGTCTCCGGTTTTGTACCTGATGGAGAGGCTTTAAAAAGTAAAGATATAAAAATAGGAGATTGTTTATTATCTGTAAATTCAAAAGAAGTTAATAGCCAAAATGTGGACAGTGTTTTGTCGGCAATAGTTTCTCCTATAAGTGTAAGGAAATTAATTCAAATACCTATAACTTATTTAATTACTGCGAAAACTAAATTAAAATTTATCTTCTTTCAGGTTACTTGTAAATTTCAAAGAGCTTCTCTCAATGAAAATTTTGAAAATTTTCCAACAGCTTTAACATGTCCAAATGTAAGTGTATTTTTAAATTTTATAGATACAGTAATAATACTATTATATGTTATTTTTAGCAATCTTTATTAGCAAGACAACTAGTTGATAAAGAAGAAAGTAAAATTCTTATGGATTCTCTGATTAAAGAATCTTTGGGAGTAATCTGCATGAAAATTACAGAATTTAAAGAAAATGAAACCGATATGCAAGGTGTATTATATTCATTTCCAAGGTCCAAGAATAAAAATGTATTTTCCTTCTTATCTCTCACAAAGGGAGCATTTGTTACTTTGAATCATATGCTACCTGATGTCATTGGATCTCAACCTGTTAGGTAACAAAAAGAATTTTTAATAAATATGATTTAATCAGTATACAATTTCATAGCAATAAACTAAATAAATAGTGTGTATTAATTTTCAGTACAACTGTTATGACACCAAGTGGAATAGCCAATGTAATTTATTTCTGCTATGAAGAAAAATTGGTACTAATTTTAATTCCAGAAAAATGGTAAATGTTACAAATGAATTAAATTTATTTAACATTTATGTATTGCTTTATTTAATTTAAGTTATTTTATTTAATTTAATTATATTTACTAGCTGCAATAAAAGAGAAGCCTTGGAACTTTCTTCAGACATCATGTGCTGTTTAGCATTTACAAATGAAAATGTACCAAATTGTTTTGTACTGGAAGAAAATCATTTATATTTAGATCATCTTTTTTATCTTTTCTTTTCTCGTCTTTTGAAAGATAATACTTATTTTAATAAGAATATTTCGGAAAATACAAAAAATAGTACAGGTGTTGATGAAATAAGGCAATGTGATTTCAATTTCTTTTTACCTGCTGTTCATTCAGTGCAATTACCAAGAGATGCTCAGATTCAAATAGATGCAGCACTAAGTGAAATGGAAGCTATGGATTATAGAGATTGGGTAGATATTTTTTTTTCAACGTGATTAAATTTAACAAATTAGTTTATATTTAAATCTTTATTTGTTTTTTTTTTTTTTAGAATCAAGATCCAATAGAGTGCCAACGATTATACACAATTTTGGGGAGTTGCCTTTATCACAGAAAGTATTTACTTGGATCTCATTTACCTGCTGAAGATCTGATACAGGTGCATTCCTTTCTTAGAAGGCACGGCTTAATTAATTTAATAAACAGTGAACAAGTCAAGTCCCTGGTCATTTGGAAAAGAATTTATCCATCATCATGTGTAAACAGAAATATACCTTGGGAAGAAGAATATGTTTATCCATTAAAAGATCAGTGGTTTCTACTTATAGTTGGCTATGGACATGATTTATTAGCCGTGATATTAGAATCAGGAGGTTGCACAGCAGTGTAAGAAACTTTTTTTACATTTACATTATCTATTTTATGATATATGACTAATAGTTATCAAATATTACTAGAATGGCAGAAAATTCTGGACCAGATATATTTTATGTTGAAGAAGCTCAGGAAACACTTAAACATATTAGGAAAATTGGAATATCAACATTAGCTGAAAAATGGATAAATGCTAATGCCAAACCAGAAGTAGTTATACCTCAGAAAGAAGAATCTTTCCTGTGTAAAATACCATCAAGTATTGCAGAAAATCTTGTTGGTTTTATCAAAACGAATCAGTCAAAATCTTCAAGCAACTCAACAACTACATCAAAAACTGCCTACGATGATACAACTATTTCAAGAAATAGAGGTTTTGATGAAACTCGGCTTGATTTTAATTCTGGTATCTTACTTTTCTCAAAGTCTTTTATGATTTTTAATTTCCTATAAAACACAACACTTATATAAATTTCAATTACAGCATATTCTTTAGAAGGGTCTAGAGACTCACCCAGTCAAGATTCTCTGAGTCAAGTCAGTGAAGTCAGTGATCAAGCAGCACCAATTTTAGGAAGACGTGCAACCAGAGAAAGAACTAATCTTATTACACCCAGATATTCTGATGATAGTGACTCTGATTTAGATGTAAACATTTATTTTGTATATGTATATTTTGTTTTTTTATTTTTTTAATATTTGTAATTACATTTTTCAGGGTGATCAAACAAGAATTGCTGACATTAGTAATATAAGAGAAAATCTATTAAACCAAGCAGAGTATATTGTGCCTAAAATAATCACAACTGGTGAAAAAAATTCTCTGTTTTATTATGTACACATAGATTTATTTGAAGGGATTTTGATGTCATCAAAATTAGGACAATTGGATCCCGAATTTTTTTTTAATTTAAATAACTGTAGTCAAACTATTCATAAGCTTTTAAGTGACACAAAAAGGTACAAAAAATTATTAACCCATGATACAAGCAAATCTGTGATAAACAAAAGCTTAATTGCAATCAAAGAGCACGGTATTTTATTTGAGTGGAAAAATCTCACATATTGGATAGTTGGAAGATTGTATGCTACACCAAGACCTAAAGAATTGTACATATGTTACCAAGACTGCACACCTCAAAATATGATTGAAATGGCATTCCGATTACAATCTACTAATAGTTAGAAATGAAATAAAAATATTTATATATTTTTAAAATGCAATATTCGTAAGTTACTGCAATATGTAAATAAAAATCTATGTATATTTTTTGTAATATAAATAAAAAGAAAGTTTTATACATTTTAAATTAATTATTAATTTGAAAAATCCATAAATTAAAAAAAAAAACATTTTGAGAATAGTTTCAATTCTATAAATAAAAAATAAATTTAAAGAAATATTAAAAGAAATGATAAAACAAATTAAATTATTTAATAATGCAAAATAAATTGAATAAAATCTTTTTTATTTCCTTATATCAAGATGGTACAACAATATTAAATAAAGTGTTTAGAACTTAAAGGAAATAAGTTCTTGGTTTTCGTACACTGAACAGTGGCATGCGATTTTTGTGCTGAATTCGTTTCGGAAGTGGGAAACGAATCTGGGAATCGTGGAATTGTTTGATTTGTGGTCTTCTGCAATTAGCCGATTTAACAACTTCTACCTTAATAATTTGGATAGAGTGAGCTCTTGCACGATGACGAGCACCCATATCCCTGTAACACTGAGTGACAGCTCCACTGACACTCAAATCTCTGTACTCACGGTACATGTTGTGAGTACCACTCCGGGAGTCGTATCTCAACCAAATACCAAAGTTCTTAATTTTTATGGGAGACTTTTCTGGGATCTAAAAAAATTTTAATATTGATATAATCATATGAATCCTACAACATATTCCTATAAGAGCAAAGCTCTGAAGTTCAAAAATATTACCTGCTTCAAAGATACAATTTCACCAGTTGATTTCTTGAACTTTTTCAGCTGACGTAAGAAGTACCAAAACCTTGATTTGGCTACAATTGGATCGGGAGCAAATATCCTCATCTTGTAGAGAGGAGTGGTCTTCTCCTTCTCAGTGGGCAGCTTACGCCCAATAACTTCGTACTCCTTCAACTAAAAAGAAAACATTTAATAAATACACTATTTTTTATAATCTTAATTTCATTAAAGTATGATAAAAAAAATCATAGGATCTTTACAGCAGAAAGTATCTTTAAAAATATAATTTTATTTAAAATTAATTATTGTTGAAACATAATTTTACTCTACATTGGCACACAAACAAAACTAACCAAAAAAGAGGTTAGAAATTTACAATACTTTGTTCTCATTTACTGTACAGCATGACTAGAATTAAATTACATAGTTTGAAATATGTCCATTAAAAATTACTTAAAAATGTTATTAAACCCACATTGCATTTAAACTATTTTATAATTATTAACCGAGAAAAGTAACACGTGTGGCTGTTAGCAGGTCAGTGTACCCAAACTTAGGGATACAATTTTCTGTATTATAATATTAAAAAACGATACTTATCAATGATCAAATTGTAGGAAATTTAATTGAGAACCTTTTTATAAATATTAACACCAATTTTATTGTAAAAATATCGTAAAAATTAACTTACTTCTCCCTTGGCCTTCATGGTTCCGTCAGTCTTGATTGACTCAAACCGGAAAAAGAGCCTTCGTCACACGCCCGTACCCGCCAAATTTCAAATTGCAGCGTATAACCATATTATCTTCTTCACGCGTAAAAAATTTTCATTTACAAAGTTGACGAAATGAAATTTATTAAAAATACGTAATAGTAAAATTAATTTAAAATTAGTTTTAATTAATTTTATAAACTTGAATTAAAATTTAATTGATTTTAAAAATAGCATTACAAATTCAAAAGTAAAAGAATAAATAAATATTTTAGGATTTTAAATGAAAGGATTAAGCAGTAAAAGAAATTTAGCATTAATTAATTTTTTTAAAACTGATATATTAATAATATACATATTGACATTTTTAATTTAAACAATATGGTAGGTTAATGATAGAAAAAAATATTTTAAATTGCAGTGTTGATTTCTTCATTTAATAAAAAAAATTACAACTTTCAAATTTTCAGTACTTTCATAAGGTATTATGCAACACATTTAATGCGCACAATTGTTTGTTAAATTTTTTTTTACAATTACATAGATTTGGTGTATTTAATAACCAAATTTGATATGATTTATGGAAATTAAAAAAAAATGAACATTCTAATCACATGAGGTAATAATAATGTGTAAAAATTTAATCCCATAGGGTAATTGTTAGATGAATAAAATTTCTATGGAACTTTATAGATCTATCAATATATTTAAATATTTGAAGCATGAATATAATAAATGATCGATGACAATGTTAAAATTATTTTTAACTATTTTAAAATGCAAGAATTTCATTTTGTATGAATTTATGTATTTAAATACGATTTATAAAAAACGACTTCATAAATATTCTATGATAATCTGTGTATAAACCGTTAATATTAATCTGATCATTCGTCAATTTTTTTTTTGTTCAGATTAATCTAAATGTAAATGTTCTAATTTCTATTTGTAACAATAGTTGGCTTTTTTATGTTCACTGCTTTTCTGCTTTTTTCCTTATCCTCATCTTCACTCTCATCTTCTGTGTTTTCATCATATTCTTCTTCCTCCTCTTCCTCCTCCTCATATTCTTCTTCCTCCTCCTCCTCCTCCTCCTCTTCCGTTTCTTCCACTTCTTCTTCATCGTCGGCTATTTCTACTTCCTCTTCTTCATTCTCGCTTGTATCTATAATTTCATCAATCTCAACTCCTTTTATTTCCTCTCCTTCCTCTTCCTCCTCTTCTTCGCCATCATCTTCTTCAGTTTCATCTACTTCTTCCACTTCTCCTTCAACCTCTTCTTCTTCTTCATCATATTCTTCGTCTTCTTCTGTTTCATCATTATTTTGTTGAATTTCGTAATTTTCTTTTGGACTATAAACTTCATGAACGTATTGATTTATTAGTTTTGGATAAATTGCGTTTTTGACATCATTGAGTTTATTTTCTACTTCTTCATCACCTACTTCTTCTTCTTCTTCTTCTTCTTCTTCTTCTTCTTCTTCTTCTTCTTCTTCCTCTTCCTCCTCTTCTTCTTCTTCTTCACTACCACTTCTACTCACATTATCTACATTTTTTTGTTCTTGTTCTTCCTCCTTTTCCTCTTGTTCTTCGTACTGATTTTCGGTTTCTTTGCTTAAATCTGCCTTCGGTTCTCTTTCACTACGATCGGTTGAAATATTTTTGACGTTGTTTGTTTTTAAATCGCTTGGAGCTTCTGTGTCAGGTTCGTCACTTTCTTGGGATTCCTATGCAAAAAGAAAAATAATCAGGTTAAAAAATAGCTTGTGTCTTTATTGATAAAAGTTTTAGTAAAAGCGAAATGAAAATGTCGATTGAAATTTGATTAATCGAATTGTTATTGTATTATAAAAGGTGATAATTATGAGTAGATGCTTAGTAGTTAAAATCTCTCACACGTTTTCTAAATTATTCGGTTTAAAATTTACTAAAACAGATGTAAAATAAAGATTAGGAAATTACGATTGTTAGTAAAAAGAATTAACAGTGGAGCTAAGGTTAATCCATTCACTTGTTAGCTTGTGTTAATGCAAAGCTAACGAAATTGAATAAATTAAAGAATCACCAAATAAAAAAAGATTCCGCAGTTTCATTTGATTCTGTTGGTTATTTTAATATTTTCTTACAGCTGCTACCTGGTCAAGGCTGATGAGAGAAAGGGTCATTTTGCCAGAAAGAACAACAGGAACCTCCACCGTTTCCTCTTCTTGCAGCTCTTGCGTTTTAGAGTCTGTTACAAGTAATTCACATTGTGGAGGAAGGGCACCCTCCAAATAAATTGAAATTGGTGGCGTTTTCTCTTTTTCCTCAATGTGGCTAAAATAATTTTTTTTTTATTAAATAAAACATACATTATACCTTAATTTTCATCAAATTTTATATTATAATTCTAATACCTTTGTGGGCTTATTAAAATTGGTGTTGTTGGCCTACTGCTTTTTTGTCCACCTTCACAAGATGCAGTCATTTCCATATTTACAACTTTCACTGTTGGGGCTGCTTCGTGATACTCTTCAAGTTCCTTATCATCCTGGTCCTCCTGAGTATTTGATTCCTATTCATTTAAAAAAATAAATTATTAGTAATCATGATATCACTCACAAAAAATAATAATAAGAAAATAAAATTTTGAAAAATAATTTTTACAATATTTAGCATTGGCATGCTACGTTAGAATAAAGCTGAAAACTTTTTTTGACAAATATAAATTTAGATAGTATTATTAAAAAGATTCAAGTTTCAAAAAATCTAAAAAATTCTTTTCTGCATTTTCACATATTGCTTATAAAGATACCACCACTTGCTAAAAAATAAGAAAAAAATTCTTTAGTTAAAAGCAGCAAACTACTGGTTATTTTCCAGAAAAAGAGAGAAACACTCTCTAGCGATAGGAAAATACCTTTGAATTGGGGCTGACCCCAGCTGCCAGACCATTAGACTTGAGAACTTGATCTACTTGTTGAAAAAATATAAATTATAGTACAAATTACAAAGATGCAATTGCCAATATCTCCAATTCGAATGCTTGAATCTAGCATTACCAGAAAAGTTGTTTGTTCACCAACCTTGATATTTTTCTTGATAATTAACACATAATTGACAACTAACAACTAATAAGTAGTAGAGTAACAAACGGTAAATAATAAATAATAAACATTGAACTTACAATAGTCAACAATAAAACTTTATTCAACAAATATTGCTGGAACTATCTAATAATGAAATTAAAATTATAAAATTATTCTATAACTAATTGCAGGCCATAATGTATTAACAAAATTTTGACAAAAATTTCCAAAAAAAAAAATAAAACAATAATTTCGATTATTTTAATAAGTTTTTTAAATGCAAAAAAGCTTGAAACGTGCGTCAAAAACGTGCAAAATTTTAACGAGTTACGGAAATAACAATTAAGAGGAAAAAATAAAAAATAAAATTAATGGCTTGCTTTATAAACTCTCGTTTGAACCTTGGATTCTGGTGAAGGGGTTGAACAAGTCATAACAGAACGCGACAAGTTGCTCATTTGAGCAACAATTCGCTCCATGGCCGCCTCTGTTTCTACCAATCGCCTCCTTAGTTGATCTATTTCTATTTCCCCTGACGCTTCTTTAGTGTTCCAGCAGCATGTACAATTTGGAAATTGATTTACGATTTACAGTCGTAATTGGAGTATTAGTGACAATAATTTTCCCACATATTATCAACTAAATTCTGACTAAAAAGGGCAAAGAAAAGAGGATAACTTACGTTCTTCTACTCCTGCAACAATAGGGGGTGATTTCTTTATTATTGAGGGTAGCTTTTCCTTTTGCTCCGAAGGTGTTCCATTGACTGCTGTTACAGCAGCAGCAAATAACTCGGGGTTGAAGACCAAGTTTTGATATTCCCTTTCAGCATTTGCAGTTGAATACTGTGGCCTTATTATTTCACTATCGCTTGATTTCCTCAAGACCTATTAAAATTGTTTTATGTTAGTAAATATTTTCGAAAAGCCAAAATTTGATGTCACACTTCTTGTTAGGTGGAAAAAAATATAAGAAAAAAATAAAAAGCTCTCTCTAAAAAAGCAAAAAAGGAGGTAAAATAAAAGCAATGAATGAAAAAGAAAATTTTAGTAAAAAAACCAATCAAGCCAAAGAAGGGAAAATAAATAAATACCTGAAGTATTTTATAGAGGAAAGATACAACATTTCCAATAGTGTAAAGGGGCATGACGATTCCCATAAGTACCTTTGAAATTGTATAGAGAAAAAATATTATGATTCCTATCGTATAAAGTGGCATAAGAAGTCCTAAGGAACCATTTCCTTTAGGTGCCACCGCATGTCCAGCTCCTCCCATGGTGGGTCTTAGCTTCATGGGTGGTGCCATGTGGTCTGGTCGTTCTTGGATTCTAGGCACAATGTGAGATGACGGAATAGCTCTACCACGCTCCCGAAGGGCAGGATGATAGCTTCCAGCATGAGGTGGTGTTTGACGCTCTTGTTTTATAGTACCTGAATAAAGAAATATTCATATTAGTAAAGTTAATTAAAAATTAAAATTACATAAGATATTTACAAAAAGACTTCCTTAATTCTTTAGATAAAAAAAAAAATTGTTAGTTTTGCTTTTCTGAAATAGTAATAAAGAGTGTATTTCAAACTATGACAGTGCTTTTAAACCTTGTGCTTGCCAACTGTTATGTTTTTGAATTTGGCAATGTGCCAATTACCAAATGAATGCCTCAAGTTTGCTTTTCACATACACATGCAGGAGCAACCAACCAAGAGTTGCTTATCTGTTGCTTTAATATCCAACTACATTGAACAATTAATTTAATTTAATTTGTTAGTAAGTATTAGTAATAAATAGCAAAGCAATCTAACTGATTTTTTGTGTTAATTAAGAGACCTCATAATAGACTCTATTAGATATTAGTCAAAGTCATATGCAAGAAGTTGATGCCAAAATTTGTTAAGAAACTCACACTGTATCAACTTTTGAAAAAAAATATCTTACTGTGGGGCATCAAAATATGATATCTAATAAGATGAGGCGTCCCTAATCGAGACAATGGTAATCCAAATTGCATTTTCAAGCAATAGGAACCATTAAAACCTCTTATTTCTTCCAAAACCTGCTTGTAAGACTTCTTTAGTCTCTCTTTCTCTGCCAGAAATGAGGACAAATCTATGCCACATCTAGTAAGCACCTCTTCCCTACAGAGATTTGCGCTCGCTGGTGTTAATTTATTAAACTTGCTCCCCTCAAGAACATCCCTGACTCTGGGATCAACTTGATGGTGCCTTATAATATTGTGACACAGCTCTTGCATTATGTCGACTGCAGTTATGTCACTTTCGAAAATCACATCGCAACATCCTGTTAAACAATGAAAAAAGAAAAATACAAAGTAAATAAAAGAAAGAAACAAATTAAAACCAAGATATACATATCGAACAAAAAACAAACCAAATAAATTTCTTCAAAAGAAAACAAAGAACGCCATTCGTCATTTATTATTGAAACCCACTCTGAATAAATAAACCCGTATAAACTTTTTTCAATCACCATGACCGTACGCCTCAAATTAAATTTACGCGTTTGTTTATCCACGACAGACCGTCAAAGTAAGCCGTTAAATTGAAAATAAACCGAGTATAAACAAACGACTCGAGAGGGAAAGGATGTCACGGCCTTCCTCCAGCGCGGCGTCCCTCCTACATATAAGTACACCACCCCCATCAGCCGGCGGAGCCTTCTCCACGAGTCTGCGGTTTCAACAGCTTATATCCTCCCATGATCAGCTGGGCTCTGCACGCACAACAATACTCACCGGAGCTATCAGCGGTCTGCGGATGATTGACGGTGGCCGTGAGCATCGGGTGAAAGATCTTGGGCCAGAGTATGGCGAAGCAGCCCGCCACGACGGCCAGTATGATGACCGTCTTGCGGGGGCTGAATTCCCTGCCGCTCTCCGGCATGTTGGTGGTCTCGTTAAAAAAGCTCCGTCCACCGGGCTGTGCGCGTCAAGAGGGCGAAGTCGTTCGTGGGGGTTTTCTTTCGTTGGGCTCGCGCGGGAGCCGCGCTGCTCGCTTACTCGACTGATGATGGTCGCCGTCAGGCCGACCACGGGCCCGTCGAGGCTCGTCGCGAGGCCGATTGCCTGCACATTTAGCGCGACGCTGGGTCCGCACGGAGGCTGGAGGGAGGAACCGCCCGCCGCAGCCTTGTCGAGAGCAGTTACTGCGCTTACGCCGCGGCGATTGCCGCAGCCGCAGCAGACGGCTTCGCGCGCGCGCGCAAGCACGCCTCCGCCCACGCTCGTATTTCTGGAAAGTGTCGTCTGCTAAACGCGCGAATCGCCTCCTCCTGATATCTGCGTCGACTGCGATGCGTCGTGTGATATTATGGGGTGGTTTCTGTCCTTATGCCTGCGCTGTGTCGTGGATGTATCTCCTCTCCTGAACTCTATATACCTACAACGTATTATATATATATATATTCGTTGTAAAATAATTATATTATTAATATAATTTATATACGTTATATATATAACGTGTAAAATTTGTTTATACAAAACGTACAGTGGTGGTACTTAAGTATTCTTACTCTCGTTAATAATTTACATTCACTAGCTCCATTCAATTTAAAATTCTGTACATCGGACGACGCAATAAGAATTAAATTTAATCGAAATCATAAGGTGCTTTTTCAAAGCTTATATTAATATGTATATGAAAAATCCAATGATTATATCATTTAATTTTTTTTTTCAGCAGAAATATATAAATGTGTATTATAGTAAAATATACAAATTTTATTATATATATAGTTTTTGTTATTTATTACTGACACAAATGTTTTCAAGTCTTTTTTTGTAAATCCAGTTATTTTAATATCTATCCGTGATATCACTACTATATTTCTTTTTACTTACTTATTTATAGAATTAATTTATACTTTTAAGATTAGACAGTGATATTATTACTCATATTGTGCATAATATATTTATACATTTAAAATGTCTGTAATACTTCACTTGTACTATATTAAATAAGAGTATCATATGTAAAGTGTTTTTAAATACTGTTTTTTTTTTACATTTTAAATATTTATTCTTTTTTATTCTAAAGTATATACAGATATATGTATGTGTATGTGTATGTTTATCATCACCTCTCGCGATGCGTCGTGGAACGTCGCGTTTTATACTGTTATACAGAGTCCGTGTACCCGCTTTATTTATTAAGTTTTTAATTAAATAGTCCAATTAATGATAGTAATAATAATAGTAATAATAATTAAAATACTTATATATATATAGGTATGTATATAAAAAAAGAGCGGAGCGCGTAAACTGAAGAGACGGAGCCGCGTGCGTGAAAAAGACGCTGCGAGCGGTTGCAGGCTATTTTTGCGCTGCCGATATTTTCGCGGACTTAGCGCCGAGGGAGGATGGGAGCTGCTACTTAGGCCGAAAATAGGCGAGCTCGCGGGACCACCGCCGCGTGCGCGCGGCAATGTCAAATGCGCGCGAAACGCCGGATAAAAAGCTCCGGCGCGCGAGCGTAATATATAGTGAGGACACGCGGCTGCCTTGCCGCGCAGAGTTCAAGGGGACGACGGCTTCGTTTTCTATTTAAAAACAGTAAACGTAAGAGGTGGGACGATGAAAAAAAAAAAAAGAAATAAGAGACGAGGAACTGATCTCGTAAATCTCACTTTATTGTATAACTTGGTGTCGCTCGCTTTTACAGCTCTGCGAGCTGCGAGACTGACACTCGAATTTTGGTAGTGTACTGCATTAGGAATTACGTATAATTGTTATATTATTTTATATATATTATATATATATATATACGTTCGTATGTAATCCGTTCAAGCACCTGGCGATCGGCGATGTGACGAACTGCGGTTGCAAGCTTCGTTTCTCGATGATTAATGGGCGACTGTTTCTTTTTCATGTTTACGACTTATTCCGGACCTCCACGCTGCAATGACGATAATTTTTTTTTTTTTTGTTACATAAGATATTGCAGAGAAATTAAAATGTTTTTTTTTTGTTGTGATTTAATGAAAGGTCAATACTGACATTGATGTAGTCGCATTCCTTGAGGTCAATGGGACGCCTTTGGAATCTCCTCGGTAGAAGGAAATCGTCGACGATCGGAAGGACCACGACGTTGGGTCCGGTGGCACCCGCCGGTTTGGCGCTCGACGTCGGCCCTGAACCAGGTGGAGCTGGTGCAGCCATCGCTGCTGTTCCTGTCATAACTAACCAAGAAAATTTGCTTTATTTTTCGCTTTCTTTTATGAATCAGCGTGAATAAAGGAAGCTGATTTTTTTAACGGAAAAAATTACCTCTGGTGTTTCCTCCCTTTCGAAATTTTATCATCGGTACGTGAGCTTGCACCACCTAAGTCGAATATATGGATGTTTATGCGACAATTTTAAGGATGAAAACTTTGCGTTCTACTTTTTTTCTGAGATAATCATGAATAAACTTTACCTTCCAGCCTTTGCCTGCCATCGTTTCGATTTTAAATTCTTCCTTTTGTGAGATAAATTACTACGAAAATTTTGAGTAAACGACGTCCATCAACAACTTTGCTCTCGATGCATGACCCATAACAGATAATACTGGTCGGCAGATATAGAAGCTTGCACAATAGTGTTTAAATAATGCCCACCAGAGTGCGCTTTTAATAAGTGCACAAGTTTTTAAATTGAGCTTTTTTTTAATTATTTCTTGGAATAATAAGCTTACTTTTTATTCCAATGAGTTAATTACTATTTTTCAAGCAGAACATGAAGTATTTTTTTATTGAAAAAATTAAAATCTATTATTTAAAAAAGGACTAGACAAACGAAAATATTAATAATTGCTCAAATAATAATTTAATTACACTAAATTAAGTTGATTAGGTAAGTTAAAAAGAGGTTTTATACTTTTCATGTAGTAAATCAGATGTATTTTTTTTTATTTATTGAACAAATTAATTAAAATCAATTGTTTATTGAAGTAAAAGACAAAGATAACAATTTCAAATAATAATTAAAAAGTGAATTCAGTTATAGGTAAGTTAAAAAGCAGTTCTATTATTCAAACTGTAAATTCAATTTTTTAAATTGAAAACATTAAAATCAGTGGTTTACTACAAGTACTAAAAATAATATTAGCAACTTTATATTTATTTAATTATTTATTAAACCATGTTGAACCAAATAAATTGTTCAAATAATAATTAAATTTAAAGTTACGAATTAAAGTAAAAACTTATGAGAAATAATTTATTAAATGGTATCAAAAATTTCAATTACAATTATAAAAAATCAAAGCAGTTTCAATTTTTTTTTTAAAGTAAATCATTAATTTATTTTAGGTATAGAAAGGAGAGGGTACAAAGATGCAAACAGAATAATTAAATATTCAAATTTTTTCCTTTATTAACTAAATTAACTGGAAATGAAATGAATTTTTGGTATGTGGTGCTTTATCTTACACAGGAATAATTAAATTATCGTTAAAAATAATAAAAAAAAAACCTAGTAACAATGACAAACGCAGAATGTCATTACAAATGCGCGCGCGCCACATAAAACGTGGCTTTTTTCCGAGCAGTTCGCGACCTTATCTTACACGTTATACGTTAAGTTCCTTAATCTACTTCTTCCATGCGGGAAGCATCGTCGTCGTTACTTTCTAGGGGTGGAGCTTCCTCGGCGGGCTTGGCTTCTTCAACGACGGGTTCGTCCTCATCGATTCCAAGTCCAAGCTTGATCATTCTGTAGATGCGAGACGCGTGCACCTGGGGCTCCTCCAGACTGAAACCAGATGAGAGGAGAGCAGTCTCGAACAGAAGGATTACCAAGTCCTTGACAGTCTTATCGTTTTTGTCAGCCTCAGCCTTCTGCCTCAGATTTTCGACGACTGGGTGGTCGGGGTTGATTTCGAGATGCTTCTTGGCAGCCATGTAGCCCATGGTGGAGGTGTCACGGAGAGCCTGAGCCTTCATGATTCTCTCCATGTTGGCAGTCCAACCGTACTGGGATGTTACAATACAGCAGGGAGAGTCAACAAGACGGTTGGAGACCAGAACCTTCTCAACCTTGTTGTCCAGGATGTTCTTCATGACTTTGCAGAGATTCTCGAATTTGGTCTTGTCCTCCTCGTACTTCTTCTTCTCTTCATCGTCCTGTGGCAGCTCCAAGCCCTCTTTGGTTACTGAAACTAATTGTTTGCCGTCGAATTCTTTCATTTGCTGAACGACGTACTCATCGATGGGCTCAGTCATGTAGACAACCTCGAAGCCACGTTTCTTGACGCGCTCGACGAAGGAGCTGTTGGAAACCTGTTCCTTGCTTTCTCCGGTGATGTAGTAGATGTGCTTCTGATTTTCCTTCATTCTGCCAACATATTCCTTTAGAGAGCATGCTTCATCGCCAGAAGCAGATGTGTTGTAGCGGAGTAAGTCAGCAAGCTTGGCACGGTTGGTGCTGTCCTCATGGATTCCAAGCTTCATGTTCTTGCTGAACTGCTCGTAGAACTTCTTGAAGTTTTCTTTGTCTTCGGTGAGTTCCTCGAACAATTCCAAGCACTTCTTGACAAGGTTCTTCCTGATGACTTTGAGAATCTTGTTCTGCTGCAACATTTCACGAGAAATGTTCAAAGGAAGATCTTCGCTGTCGACTACTCCCTTCATGAAGTTCAGGTACTCTGGGATGAGCTCTTCACAGTTGTCCATAATGAAGACACGCCTGACGTACAACTTAATGTTGTTCTTCCTCTTCTTGTTTTCAAAGAGGTCAAATGGCACACGCTTTGGAACAAACAGAAGAGCTCTGAATTCCAGTTGACCTTCAACAGAGAAGTGCTTGACAGCTAAATGGTCTTCCCAGTCGTTGGTCAAGGACTTGTAAAATTCACCATACTCCTCTTGGGTGATGTCATCAGGGTTCCTTGTCCAAATGGGCTTGGTCTTGTTGAGCTCCTCATCCTCTGTGTACTTTTCTTTGATGGTCTTCTTCTTCTTCTTTTTCTTGTCCTTATCTCCATCCTCTTCCTCATCCTCTCCAACATCCTCAACCTTGGGTTTGCCTTCTTCTTCTTCTTCTTTCTTCTCTTCCTCAGCCTCAGCTTCATCATCGCTCAATTCCTTCTCACGCTCCTTCTGGACGACTAGCTTGATGGGGTATCCAATAAACTGGGAGTGTTTCTTGACGATCTCCTTAATCTTGCTTTCTTCCAAGTATTCGGACTGGTCTTCCTTAATGTGAAGAACAATCTTTGTACCACGTCCAAGTGGCTCTCCACTGTCTGGCCTGATTGTGAATGATCCACCAGCGCTGGATTCCCAAATGTACTGTTCATCATCGTTGTGTTTGGAGGCAACAATAACTTTGTCGGCTATAAGGTAGGCTGAGTAGAAACCAACGCCAAATTGACCAATCATGGAGATATCAGCACCAGCTTGGAGAGCTTCCATAAAGGCCTTAGTTCCTGACTTGGCGATGGTTCCAAGGTTGTTAACCAAGTCGGCTTTGGTCATACCAATACCAGTATCAATGATTGTCAAAGTGCGGTCATTCTTGTTGGGGATGATCTTAATGAAAAGTTCCTTGCCAGACTCCAGCTTTGAGGGATCTGTGAGTGACTCGTAACGAATTTTGTCCAAAGCATCACTGGAGTTGGAGATCAATTCTCGAAGGAAAATTTCTTTGTTCGAGTAGAAGGTGTTGATGATGAGAGACATAAGCTGAGCAATCTCAGCTTGGAAAGCGAAGGTCTCAACGTCACCATTGCTAGTCTCCATGGTGGACATCTAAAAATTCAACAGAAAATCCTATGTTAAACTATTGATTTAACCAATACCTTTTTTAGAGCTAACTAAACTATGGAACCTCAAATAAATTAATATTTTCGAACAAAATTAACTTTCCATTATTCACATTAAAAAGAAAATGGATTAAAAAGCAGTAATGGAATGTTACTTAAATAATAAATCAACACTTTTGCTCAGACAAAAAAATCGCCGCCATCGTCGCATTGCTTTTTTTTTTTTTTTACGAAAAATTTCTACATAAAAACCATAACGGTGCGTAAAATTCTTACCAATAATTTTAAAATTATCCACTCGAATATCACACGAATAAAATAAAACACGTTATATTGAACAAACGTTGGGAAAACGAAAGGAAAAAAAAAACGTGCTCTACGTGCTCGCTCCCGTCACCGTCGCTTCGCGCTCGTTTATCCAATTTATCCAACAAATAAATCGACGAACATTTAAAATGACACGAGAAAATTATAAAAGATCCTCTTACCTTTGTAGATCGCTGCAAAAAAACGCCTTTCAACGAATTAATTGCACCTCAAATGCGAATATACAGTCGCACGGGACTTGCGTCTCGCTCGCGCTCTAGTATAATGGGTCGCGCCGGGCGGCAGTCAACTTTATATACCGCGTGCGGCGCTTCTCGAAACTTCTTCTTCCAGAACCTTCTAGAAGCTTCCAGAAGCTTTTTGCTAGTAGACGATCGGCATTTCCGTGCTCCCAGTCGATATGGCGAAAAACGCGCCCATTAAAGAATGTCTCGTGAGGGGAATGTCGCGCGGCACGAGAGAGTTTCGGAACAGTTGATTTTTTGGTAAATTATTACCATTTCGGCGGATAAACGACGCATGAACTCAGGAGAAATGCCGAAATATTTGAATTCGCGCCACGGTCTGACTCACGCGGTACTTCCGGTAGAGTCGAGGCCGCGTGGGGTCGCCGTCGTCGCCTCGCGGTGTGCGTGTGGGCCGACCGACACTACTGGCCGTCGGCTTATAAAGCGTGGAAAATGAATCAGCACTTCAATGCGAATCTGAATTTTAAAATCACATCTCGTCGTGTTGGCTTTTCGCATTCACGGGAATTCCGTGGGTACGGTTTATGTGTAAGGAGTCGCAATAATAAATCGTGATGCAATTCTTGAAATTTTTTTTTTTATTCTTTATTGATTTTTTATTCACATGAGTTTCTTTACTTTATACATTATATACATTTTCGAATTTTAAAATAAGGAACGTTTTAGTTATTTTTTTTTGTTTTCGTTAAACATTTTTGTATTCTTTCGTACTTAATATTAGTTATTTGTATATAAGTACATATGTATGCTATCTGCGTGTATTTTGCGGAAGTCCTGCAGTATCGCGGTATTATCGTATCGCCACGCTTTTCCAGGATGTGGCGCCATCTGAGGCTTCTAGAATGATTAGATTATGTGAATGAGGGAGAACACGAGACTCGCTAAGAAAGTATACATACTTTATCGAAAAGAAATTTACCCATGAATTAATTCCCTCGTGACTTTTGACTATTCTAATAAAAAAAATAGAAATAAAATAAACAAAAAAAAAAAAAAAAGAATAATTTGATTACGACCGAAGGAAACGATCGAGGATACACAAAAGGGAGTCGAGCGATAAAGCAGCATTCTTTATTTTCATTCTCATCGGTGAGCGAGAGGAATATTCTCCCGCGGGCGATAACGGCGGCTCACCGTGGCGTATTTCCGCGGGGCGGTCGACTGTGTGCGCGCCGCACGGAACAATAGACAAAATTCCGGCGGGAATGCCGCCTATTTTTTCTTCACGCACGGTGGAGTCCCTGCCTTGCGCACATCCTTTAGGATTTTCCCAAGTACGTCGAGCGATAAATGGGCGCGCGCACTTTTCCCTCCGGGACAGGTATATATATATACATATATATACATGCGGTCACCGGGTAGTACGTTTCCTACGAGTAGCGCGCTCGTCTTGTGTGGGAACCATTCTTATATCTCCGCAGAGCGTGTCCGCGCTCCAATCCGCACCTGAAAATTTGCCTCGCCGTTTCCGTGATCTCGAACGAGACATTCACTTTATATCTTATTGTTCGTTAAATACAGAAAACTCCATTTACATGCTCTTCATATTGATAATCAAACAAAAAGAAAAATAAATAAACGTAAAAACAATGCAGGTTCGCTGGTTATCGGATATTAGCCGTTCAAATAAATAATTTATTTAACAGAGATTAAAAAAAAAAGTCATACAGTACAAAAAATAAATTGATAAATTTAAAGAAAAAAAAATAAGTAAAATAAAATAACATTTACAAAGTCATTGGTAATGTACGCAAAAGTGAAAGAAATTTACGCAAATTAAATTGGTCGTCGAAAAGTATGCGTTTGAGGTTTCGATTGACATAGCGTACATTTTAAATAAGAGATACGCTCGCTACATGAATCACGCATCGCGCTCGTGTGCATCTGTGTGATGTGTGTGTCTGTGAGCGATCCGCGGAGCAAAAAGCGCGTGTACACGCTGAGCGTGGAATACTTAATTTTCCCTTCGAAGAAATTTCTTGACTCTCTGCTGGTGAGCGCTCGAGGCGTTCGACTCGATCTCCGTGAGCGAATTTAACATCGCAGCTGCTGGCTCTGTCCAGACACGGAAGTAAGCTGCGATAATCGCGCACGATCTTTATCTTTCCGTTGTGCATAGTGCAATATATCGACGAAGGCGGTTGTTGATATGGCGAGGAGCTTAACTCCGGTAACCTAGCTTTATGATGTACAATCGAACTCATACAGCTAGATAACCAAAGAAAATGTCCGCGCCAAGATCCTCTTCTGCGATGCTCCAAAAAAAAAAGTCAGCAGCTCCAATTGGCGCTCCGCTCCAAAGAAAACCTGAAAAATTAAAAGTATCGTGATTTAACGAACGATCACCTGGTTAAGAAGTTCGCGTAACGGTCCCCAACCGTCAGCCGACTCATAGGCACGCGACCGCCCGGCTGTTTACCCAGGAAGAGGACCCTGGCCTCCTCGAGCCACGTGACGCGCAGTCCTCGAGGTTCTTTGTCGCTGCTATACTCTCCGCGATGAAGCAGAAGGCGAGGAGGGGGGAAAGACCGAGGCAAGGCGCGACGTCGGCACTCGTGCAGGTGCGTAAGGCGCGGAGGATGGCCGCGCAGCCAATGCCGATCGGAGCCGAGGCCGCGGGAACCTTGGCGATTTATTGGGTCGAGCGTCGCGTTTCGCAACGACGGCCATTCGGAGAAAGTCGCGGGCCCCGCGGGCAGCTCCCCCGACATCCCGCCGCGTACACGTCGACCGCCGCCGGGAGCTCCGCATTATAACCGTCGCCCCGTCGACAAAGGGACAAAGGGGGGGGGGGGGAGATTACTCTGACCGTTAACGGTCCCCTCGCCCAAGAGCACGTGCACAGACGGCTAACCGCGCGGAGGCGGCCGATAAGTCGCCGCGCGACTTCCCGGCCGACGCCACGTTGACGCCGAGCGAGATAAGAGCCGCCGGAGCGCCTTTCTCCGCGCGAGAATTCCGTCGTTGCCATGCGCGAGCGCCGGAATCAACAGGTGGGCGCGGGCCCCTCTGGGTCTCTCCTCCGCCCGCGCGTTTCTCCCCGCGCGAGAGCTATCCTTACTTACTTACTCGCTTACCTGTGAGGGTCGGGGGCTGCTCCGGTGCACGGCGGCCGGACTGCTGCGGCGAATCGCTCGGTCCACGGGTAATGCGCGCGAGTAAGTAGGCGGGCAGCCGCCGCCGCCGCCGCAGCCGCAGCCGCGGCGAGACGCGATCACTAGCTCACTCACTGCAAAACTGCGCGGCGCGGCGTGGCGGCCGCGGCGACGGCGCACTCGGGACAGCTCGGCCGGGCCGCGGCGCGCACCTTTCGCGTCTACGCTCGGCCCCCACCCGGGCGCGCGGCCCCAGCCCATTGGCCCGTTCAAATCGTCCGCAGCCTCTGACGTCAGCCTCGCTCGCCGCGAGAAACGAGTTTCGCTCCGTTCGCCTCCCCTCCTCCCCTCCTCACCACTCCTCCCTCTTCCCCCCCTCGTGCTCTCGGCGCGTACCTGTTCCGGCTCTGCGGCGCGCTCGGGGGATACCTACATCGCGCGCTCGCGCCACGGGGGAAACGAGAGGCGAAGGAGAAAAAGGAAAAAACGAACGCATTCCAACGCTCCTCGGGACGGTAACGACGATTCCCATACGTACGCGCCGCGAACATCCAATGACCTGAGAAGAGCGAGGCGCTCTCCCGGCTTTTGTCTCGCGACGCTGCCTTCGCATCCGATCCACGTACTTACGATATTCGCCTGCCTCGTGCATACCTTATAGCAAACTACATGTACGAATGTATATACGGTACGCATGTATATCCTAGTACTTACGTATGTATTAAAGTAGGTATGTATTATATTATGTACTTTGTTGTATTTAGTATTAGGTACACTATTTATAAGATGCGAACTAGCGCGACATTTCGAAAAATTCCAATTTTTCAAGCGACGTACGTTGCATTTTTTAAAAACAATCAGAATCAAAGTCCGGCGAGTGTATATAATAGTAGGTTGAAATATATATAATGTACCTATGCCGAGCGTAATTAACTGACTTACCTGGTATATATATGTATAAGAATGAACTGAGCTGCGGTGTGTATAATGTGTATTATATGTAATGTATATAGGACAACTCCTATAGTATATATACCTGTGTCTTATCGGAGCAGTTCGCCGGCAGCGGCCGCGCGCCCTTGGGCTTCCGGCGGACGCGGCGCGTCCTTGCCTCGCCGCGCTCCGGTGCCTCGGCGCGCGCCTCGCGCACTCCCAGGGAGATGGTCGCGCGAGTAACTCTCCCTCGAGAGCAGATCTGTCTTCTCTCCCTTACGCGGCTGCCGGGCGACCGTTGGGGCCTCACCTGCCCGATTATTTCGGGCTCTCCCCTCGCGGCGCTCAGCTCTCCCCTTCGCCGGTCCCCGCGACGGACGATGAAAAAGGAAGGGACGAGGGGAACGCAGGAGGCTGCGGCGTCGCGCCTCTGCGGCAGCCTGCGATTGAAGTCTCCGGGCGCGACGAGGATATGTCTTTACGTACTACATGTGTGTGCACGTATGCATATACGTATATAACGTATAATATATATACGCACGCGTGCGCCGCCGAGTATACCTTGATGGAGCCGGCCGCGAGGTTAAAGTCCTTGGCGGCGGTGATGATGTCATCGGCAGCGGCTACCTACTCGTTGCTCCCGCGACGCGCCCACGCGGCTGCCAATGTGCCTCGGCAAAAAGGCGTTCGCCGATCCTCTCGAGCGCGGCAGCGATCGCTGCGGTACAAAGTATTATACCTGCGGCGCGCCGTAGGCCCGATCGCTATAGCTCGAATCGTCTCGGCGCGGCCGCCGGTTACCGGTTATGCAGATGCAACCCCATCGCGGCTCCTCTCGCCGTGCTATGTACGCATGCATACATGCCTCTACTACCCACACCCGTTGAAAATCACGAGAGGCGCGTTCTCTCGAAAACCGTCGCGGGGTGAATAAAAAAGAAGGGAAAAAATAAGAAAAGGAAGAAGAAGGGAAGGATCCGCGCGCGCGAGTATAAGGAGCGCATCGAGGGGGAAGGAAAGGAGCTGCTGCTGCTGTTGCTGCTGCTGCTGCGAGAAGAGAGGAGAGGCCGTAAAATGGCCGAGCGAGCGACTACGTGGCCGCGCGCGCTCGCTATAGCCTTGGCGTGGCGGCTTTTATTTCTCGCAGGTAAGTAAGGAGAGCGCGGAGAGCACATCTCGAGGCTTGCGCGCGCGCGCGCGCGCGGGCCCAGGTAAAAAGGGGAGCGCGAGGAGCGGAGACGCAGAAAGAGAGAGAGAGAGAGAGAGATGCCTCGAGCCCGATAGCCGCTCCGATCTCCCAGAGAATATTCGAGTTGTTTGGGCAGGTATATACCTACGCGGACGCACGTGAGAGAGGCGGGGGATCCCCCGGCCGGTCGGGCCGCATTCCGCCGCCGCCTCTTCTCTCTTTCCCTCCCTCTATCTCCTCTTCTTCACGAAAAATGCTCCTTCCCCCTCAGGGGGGCAGAACGAGGGAGAAAAATATAAAGACCCTCTCCCGCGTATATATACGTACACACACACACACACACACACACACACACATGTATATAAATATACAGGCCTGCGCTTATTTCGGCGGTGCCACGCGCACATATGTAGGTATAGATATATAAGCGATCAGCAGCCGGGCGTATATTTTACCGGCTCCCATGCGCCGCGAAATTCGCCACGTATGCAAATGCGCGAGTAGAATAACGCGGAGAGCGGCTCCTCTCGCCCACGCTCGTTAGCCGCCTCCGGGGAGCGAGAGAGTAGAGGCGGCGAAAAAGGGGGGCAGCACATCGGGCCGGCGGGCGTATAGGTGAGCTCGGCGAAGAAAGAATGTTTTCTCCGGGCGAAGGGGGACGACGCGGGAGAAAGAGGCGAGCTCGCGCGCGCGAGGGAGGAGAAGAAGAAGAGAGCCGGTCAAGCGACCGGCTGGCCTTGGTACTCTCTCGGCCTGCCGCCGCGGCTACTCCTCTCCGTCGAAATACGACTCGACTACGCTCTCGCCAGGATTTTTCAGCGCGGCGCGCGGAGCCCACCTCCTCCTCGCCTCTCCTAAGCCTATATACTCTCGACGCTCTTTGACGCGATCGCGAGGAGAGTCGAAATTATAATCGCGCCGCGCGGGTATAGACGAGAGGTGCACAGCGCCCGGGCTTATGGGAAAAATTGACGGGTTCTCGGAGTATAGAGAAGGACGAGCGCTCTCCTCGAGGAAGGAAGGGGTCAGAGGGGTCAGGAGAGGAGGCCGAGGCTCTCCCCTTAACCTTGAGAGCGTCACGATTCGCAAATCGCGCGGCCGGAGAAGGGGGGATCGCTCGCTCTCTCTCGGCTCCTCTCTCAGCATCTCCTTCGTTTTGGTTCACCTTTCTCTTGCCTCTCCGTCCTTCTCGCCTTCTCCCCGTCTCTGTCCTCAGCTTGTGTGCTCGTCTCGTCTCGCTCGCTCGCTCGCTCGCTCGCGCGGGAGAGACCCTTTCCGCGGGCGAGAACAATGCGCTCGGCGAGGCCCTTAAAACCTGGGGAGAGGAAATGATGCGCACGCGCACCAATACCAAGGCGTTTTGTAATGTACGGCGCGCGGGGTCCGGGCCCCCAGGTAGTTCGAGAGAGAGAGAAAGAGAGAGTGAGAGAGTCTCGCGTTTGCAGCGTGTATTTATTTTATTTTATTTTCGTCGAATGATGCGCGGGTTATACAGGATCGGGGTGCGGGCTTTTATAATACAACTTTTCTGAAGAGTCATCGGCTGAGATGAGCCGCCTCTCTCAGATGCGTATGTGAAAGGTGGACAAGAAGTCGGCCGCCCGGGTGACGACGTGCTCGAATTCCAGCTCGGAGAGGGCCCCGTCGCCGTCGATGTCGCTCTCCTCCAGGACCTTCTGGCAGACCGTCTCCACCTCCTCGTCGGTGAGGCCCCCGCGCACCAGCTGCCGGCACGTGCGCTCCAAGTCGCCCAGGCCCACCAGGCCGTCCTCGTCGAAATCTGCCGACACAGACGTTATATTACTATCTAAAGTTAATCTATTATATTGTATTATATTTGTATTAAAATGGCTTTTGTAAAAAGACGTGAAGTCTATACTTTGGAAATAAATACTATACTATACTATACTATCTAAAGTTGAATTAGTGAAAAACTATACATGCTATATTTAATCATGATAGTGGAGCAATTATACCACTAATTTTAGTAGTTTTTCGCTAATTCAACTTTTGACAATGTACGAGGGCTGATATGATTTTTATTTTATCAATTCAATTGACAATTATTCAAATATTCGTAGTATATAATTATTTTTTGCTGGTATCTCTGTGAAGACATTTTTTCGAGACACTTTACATCTTCAATAATTGCTACTATTCAGATTCTTTTGCCTCTTTTAATGGTGTTAAATAATTTGTCTTCATAAACCGAATTCGTATAGGCTTGAGATGTAGAACCAATCGAATGCGGCTTTCGCTTTTCAGCGAAAAACCGCACCCGATCGTGTTCAAAACCGAGACCACTTAGGCGTTCAGTGGTACACTTTGAAATATTATAACCGATGCGCGCTTGGAATTTCACAGAATTTTTATTGCACTACTATTGGACATTTTACAGTAGCGGAATTATCATAATAAAAAATACTGAGCAGCATATTTGTTCGCTGAATTGAACGCGCACTGAGTAATTTTCAAGAGAGATTATATAGTAATCGCACATCATTGCGATGAAGAATTTTTTTTTTAAATTCTTTCAATAAATCGTGGAGTCGGCATGATTTCACGTCGAAAACTTATAATTAATGCAAAGCATGCTAATCGACTGCCGTCACTCGCTGCCGATTGGTGTCATAAAGTAATTTCAAACTCGTACATAGATTTTACAATGCATTTATTTTTCAGTCCACGTTAAGGTGGAGTTATCGCTAAAATCGATAAAAAAATGGACATTTATTTGATTAAAAAAAAATAAATAAATCTATAATAATTCTGGTAAAAATAAACTTTAATTGAATGGAAGATTGAGTGTTCAGTAGACTTTAATTGAATGATTTTCTTTTTAAACAAATAGAATTATATCAAATAATTATTTAGATGAAAATCTATAAAAAATGGTAGAAACTACATTTTTTCTTTAAAGAATAAAAACAAAAAATAAAAAAAATTTTGTAGTCGAATGAGCAAAAAGAAAATTGCTTTTTTGCGATAGTTCTATACCTGAATCATTCGTAATAAGCTTTCCGGCGAATACAATTTGGTTCTTGACGAGAAAAATATACGCAAAAATTTATATATAGCTTAAAAGCAAGCAATAGCCCTAACCTTTAATTGATACTAATTTCTTTTCAAAGAAACGGCCAAATAGTCCGCGGAGAATGAAAGAAAAAGTTCACCAAAAATCGCGTAAGAACAACGACCGCTCCAAAAAGTCCTTAACGACCTTCCCCGTTCGTCTCGGTCGCCATCATCTCTGAAAGCATGGTATGCGTACCTGCGGACCCTTTCACGTCTCGCCGCCTTCCAACATGTATAAGTTATACATATATACCTCTACATATTTTTATATATTATTATATACATATAGATACCTATTACATGTATTTATACTAGGGGGGAGGGGTCCCCTGCTCCCTTCGCTATAGTCAACCCCCCTAAACTGCAAAAAAAAATCTGCAATTTTTTAATGAAGTTATTTATTTTATAACATTGAAAAATTTACTTTAATAACTTAATGAAATGTAATTTTTTTTTTATTAAATTACTTAAATGTATTATTTATTGATGTATTACTATAAAGTTGGCTCGGTATGGCGTGATCACATTTATAACAAATTGTTAATAGTACACTCGCCTCGAATTGATTCTCGAAGAACAATTTAAAAATTTGCAACGTCGCATGAAAATTTTTAGGCGCTAGACAGAGATGACAAAACTATACATTTTCATGCGACGTTGCAAATTTTTAAATTGTTCTTCGAGAATCAATTCGAGGCGAGTGTACCTACAGTACCACAGGAAAATAGATGCAATTTTCAATTTACCTATACAGGTAATTTTTATTGAATAAGGTTCGCTTAATTTAACAATTATCACGCAAAAAGAAAGTTAAGGTTTTTTTGTTATATATTTATAAATGGTGGTTAAATCTTTATTATTTACATTAATATATTTATTCTTTTATGTGAAAATGTTTATTCTTTATAATTTACAAACTTTTGAACACATCAAAATTTTAATAATATAAGTGCAATAAGACGGTATCAATTGTAAGATTTACTTTTTTGGAAGTCGATTTATATATGTATCTATATGTATATATCTACATATATAAAATGTAAATGTACCTTCGCGTCGGCTTACCATAGATCCTGAAGGCGTAAGCGACTTTGAGGTCGCGCGGCGCGTGCTCCGAGAATACGGACATCATCTCGAGGAACTCCTCGAAGCAGATGCCCTCGATCTCGCCGTGCTGGCCGGGCTCCAGTGGGCTCCTCGTGAAGACCCGGCCAATCCGCTCTCTGAATGGATTCTCCTATGGGCGCACACCAAAGCCACGCATCATTAATAAGTCGGTGCCTTACGGGTTTATTGTTACGGGAAAAGTATGCGCGTCGAATCGATATCGACGATGTGATGGACCTGTTTCTTTTTTTTTTTTTTTTTTTTCTTTCTCTTTCTTGCCGATGGTGCGTGCCTTCTTTTTTCATGCGTTTTTTTTCCTGTGCTCTGGAACGGCGACGATTTTCTCGTTCGAGGTGTTTAACAAGTTTTCGAGTGCCTTCGGGAAACTTGAATTATATTTGCGGTAATGATCTGCGCGAGTACGGCGGAGTGAAGAATTTATTTTACTCGAAATATATATATGCATACGTGCAATTTGATTACTTGAGTTTTCAATAAATGTTTTCGGATTCGATTAATTTTGTAGGAGATAAAGGCTAGCCGAGATAAAGTTTGTTTTTGTATGAAAAATGTGTATTTAAAGAAAAAAAACCTATTATTAACTATTTAATATGTAAGCGAAAATAATGTTATTAAGCAAGTATTTTTAATTAACTAATTATATAGCCTGAGATAACTTTTAAATTATTTTAAATATATATTCACGCATTATTTAAATTGAATAAAGAAAATATTTTCCTGCTTTTGTTGCTAAAATCGTTGTTCAGGGATAATTAATATGCCTATTCGTTAAAAGTGTACAAAATTTTATAAAATTTCAATTTATTGTTTCAAGACAAAGTTATTAATTAAAATTTACTGTGGGATTTAGTTGAAAACTGCATTTGCAAATATATCACAGTGATATCATTTACGGGTGTACTTCAATATCTATATAATGTATGTTGGAATATTAATTCAAGATGACAGTAAAAGAGAAGTTATTAAGGAGTTATATTAAACATTAATTTGACCAATTTAGTAAATTAATTAATAATTGGAGTATAATTGAGAAATATTCTTATATTCAATACCTTGCGGACAATTAAAATCTATAAATTAATCTAAACGCGAGAATCAGTCCATAAATTAATAAAGAAAAAATTAAAAGAAATAAAAAACAAATGTAACAACGAAACAATATACCTAAACATACCTAAAAATAATTGATTATCATCAATTCATGATTTAATATTTGATTATCTTTAATAATTCCTACATTAAAATGCAGATTTACGCGCGGTGCTCGAGTGAGAAAATAGAATGCGTGTGTGATTCAGTTACCTATATAGAAATCAGAATACTTCTCATAACGATGCATCTATTGTACTTCTCATACACACACATATCAGTCTTACAACCGTTATGTGGTACTTTCTAAACGTAAGTCTCCATTTTTTTCGATCGTATTTTTTATCTGAGCTTCACTTCCCGCTCCTTTTACGGTCAATCATTATCTGCGAGGGACACGAGTTGCTCTTTTTTCAACGTCACCATAAAGTAACGAAATTTCATTTTATATACCAATACACCTACTAGGAGCGTAAATTATTTTACGACGGGGAATAAACATTTATTTTCCACATTAAAAACTCCGGTGTCTATTTATAGTGCAAGCGCAGAATATAATTTAACTAGAATACACTGAAAAAAAATGTTGTAGATCCAAATTAAAAATCTCCTTACCAAACCATTTAGTTTTCTTAACTATAAACATTTATAGTTTAAACAATCAAAATTATTGTTAAAGTGTCTAAAATATTTAATTAGATCTATTTTTTAACTAAAAACTTTGTTAATCGGCTAAATATTTAGTTAAATCAATAAAATATTAATTTTTTAAGGAGGATTTAACAAAAGTTTTAGTATTTATACGTCTATTACTACCTCGAAAATTTTAAGAAGAAAATAAAGATATAACAGAAGTAAAATCGAATCTCTTTTTTGAAAACTTCAAAAATATATTACGGAAGGATTTATTTCAGGTGGGTGTACATATTTTGTATATTTTGCTGCAAAGTGTTTTTTGCCCGTTTATTATCGTTAAATAAAAAAAAATAAATAATATAACTCCTATATAATTACACTTATAAAAAAAATACGTTTTATATACATTTTACATTTATAGATCCATTAAACAAATAAAATTACAATACACAAGAGATACCAGCAGCTCACATGACATGCGTACATATACATACAAATATAAAATAATTAAAATAAAGGCGAGTTACATCACACACATAAATTTAAAATTAACTCGTTAAATAAAAAGAAAAAAAAAAAAGATAGAAGCAAGTTACAAATAATCGAGTCGTCCGTTAAGCGTGCAGGTGCCACATTGCATTAAAATCGAGCGTCGAATCCAAGTCAAAAGAAAAAAAAACAAAAAAAAAAAAAGTGAAGACAAGAAGAAGCCGGTGAGAAACGCTGGGGATTATATGGAAGCTTGGGGAGCGAGAGAGCAGAGCAGCGACACAGCAGCACCTTCAATTCGGGTATTCTGGCGAGATAATCCAGCGGCAGGCGTAGACTCGAGGCCTCGCGCGGTGTCATGCTGCGTGGAACCATTCCGGGATCGGCCATCTCTCGAAAGCGCTTGTACAGCCTATACACAGCGTTTCGATTACTGCCCATCCTACCTCCGTATATCTCCCTCTCTCTCCCCCTCAGTTCGCCTCATTCGCCTCTTTTCTCTCGCTCGCTACCTCAGAATCTCCTTCCTCGTGAAGTACGTGCAGTCCTGGTAGTCCTCCAGCTGCTCCTCCGAGAACGTCGCCACCTTGTTCCCCATGCCGCGTGTGTCCCTCTTTTCCTCTCTCCTCACCCCTTTTCTATTTTTTTTCCCTCTCTCTCTCTCTCTCTCTCTCTCTCTCTCTTTCTCTGTATCTCCTTCTCTTTCTATAGCCGTCCGCGTATTATTTTTCCCTCGCCTCGTTTATTCCTCTTTTCTCGGGCACTTAAAACGCGCGTTGCGCTCGTCTCGTTTTTTGCCGCCTTAGGGATATATGTGTATCTCCGCGCGCGGGCACTGCAGGCAGGCTCTCCTCGTCCGCGGCGACGACGACGACGAGAGTCGGGCGCGCGAGCACCACTGCGCCGAGGCGCGCGTAACGAGCACAAAGGCCGCGCGCCATATATATAAGAGCCAGTAATTCGGATTTCCGTTAAGGGTGCGCCGCCAGGGCACACCCCTCCGGCCAAGGACGCGCCTGCACGCACGCAGGTAGGCCGTCTTTCTGTTATATATAGATACGTTACACGTGTATACACGTATATATATATAATTTGTTTATTGATTTGTATATTTATCTTGGAGGGATAAGTATAAATACTAGGCTGCAAAATGTGGAGGATAAAAATTGCATATATGTATATACATAATTTGATTATTGGTAGATATGGTATTTTTTGCTCCCCGGATGATTGTAAACCTTCGGATTTTGCAAATATTTCTACTTTAAGATTTTGAAGCATTGAATGAGATTAATTGAATAGATTACCACAGATTGTATATAAGAAGACATTGGAATGAGCTTTTTTGTAATTTTTATCTATATAAGTATATATGATTCGGTCTTATGCTTGTAAGGAAAGTGTTAAATCTTCCCTCTAAATCTAAAAGATCGAGTGAAAATTCAGTCTTTGACGTTATAAGTCGTTCACTTATTGGGAAGAATAAACAATTTGTAACGTTAAAAAAGGCAGAACTCATTCTCTTTCATATTTAGATAGTTCCTCTATAGAATATTTGGTTAAATATTTCAATATTAAGTATAATAATTTTGCCACCTAAAATTGTTTTATTGATTATAATATTAATTATTACGAAATTAATCTCCTAATTCTAATATAGAATAAAGAATTATAAGAAATTTATATTATTACATCGCCTCTAACGAATAAAAGCACCTTTAAAAAATAGACTTTTTTAATTTGCCACTTTTAAAGGACTATAGAGTAAAGTAAGCTATTACAGAACCTGATAAACTTGTGGTATCATTCACATGGATAATCCTAAGTTTATCAGGTTTTGGAAGAATTTATTTTACTTTAAAGCTCTCTTATTCATCTAAAAAATAAATAAATAAAAAATAAATAAATAATGGACGGTGTTGCAGGAGGCGAGGGGAATATGAGCGCATCATCCCCATATCTACATTATACAATTGTGCGCCTATTAAAGTATAAGGCCTACACATCCCTATGGTATCACGACTCTTTTTTTTTCTCCCGGGCGCATCGGTCGTATTGTGGCCAAGGGGGAGAGACCGCGGACGGAATTCCGTCTTGGGGTAATAAGGCTCGGGGAGTCGCTCGATTCTTTACACGAGCTGCTGCTCGTTCAAAGGCTCGTGGCGCTTGCGACAAAGGTGACGCCGGAGCGTTCGCGCCGCCAACGGCCTCATTCCTTTTTTTTTTCTTTTTTAGCCAGTTTTAAAATTGCCGTAGGGAGAGGGAATGAGCACTTTATTTATTTTTTTTTTTTGTAAAATTGTATATGTATGGTAATAAGTAATTAGTTTTGCGAAAGAATGTGCATATACGATACATTCCACGTGCTACCAAGTAGTTTTTTTTTCAAATATATTTAGCTTAAGTGCGAAAATGATGAAAATTTAAGCATCAAAAGAGTTCTTCAGAAAATTTAAAAAAATCGTTTTGGTGAGACAATGGATATGAGTATCTAAGGGTAGATAATTAATATTTTATTTTTTTAAATTTAGGAATTACATTGTAATTTGTTGAATTATAATCTGCACTGCTTTAGGCCATTTTTATTATATACTATAAATTGAATTAAAAGATCTGATAAATAACGGATTGATTCCATTTCATAAGATTGTTAAATCATTCACTATTAGATTTTTAGTAATAAATTTTAACTTCATGCAAGTGCTGTTTCTTTTTGATAACATAGCTATATTACGTTTCTAATTTGGTACTTTATTTTTTATATTTGTTATTATACACATTACATGTAAAAAGTTTTTTTATTCTGAGGATAATCATGCCCGTTCAATTGCTAAATAAATAAATGAATAAATTAAATTTTGCCTTTATAAAATTAACAATATTTTAATTAAGCTATAGTATACTGCAGGCTGCATTACGGTTTGTAATGTTTAACTCTGTGTGTTTTATTGCTTGTACACTAAAAATTTTACCTGAATAAAATTCGGGTCTTTGGTGTATATACGCAGAATTAAACTGAACTTTCTATTTATCGGTTCCCCCTTACATACGTTACTTGGGAGATGGGCTTCGAGAAAAATTCCATTGTGTCGCGCTTTCTTTAATTTCGCTCTAACGCAGGTATAAGGCATGTGAAGAAGTCGTTAGCACGTTCGCACGTTGGATTTACTTTGAATCAATGTGATCGCCCGGAGAAAATAATTTTTTTCCTCGCTTTCGTTACTTCTCCGCGCGATTTTTTTTATTAATTCGTACTTACTTTTAGTTTTACTTTTAAATATAATTTTTGTTATTCTCTCAATTAATTTTTAAATTATATTATTTTAATCGTCCAATGGTTTATATATAAATGAATAATTAATTATATAATTAATTCATTCAAATATATCATAAGCAGCTGTTAATATCTCCACGACCGCGGGTACATGCAGTAATCGGGATAAATATTGCAAAAATTATGTGATCAACATTTTACATAATTGTATATATGCATTAACTAATTTTTAATTATAAATAGTAGGATCCTTATAGAAAACTGGCATATTGCTTATTAAAAAAAAAAAGAACCGGTATTTCAGATATCGCGCTGAATCAACAGGTAGTTTGATTCCAGGATCTAAATGGTACCAGCGCCAATTTTTTATAATACAGTATTCGTCGCTTTCGAAGTATATCTAAGTATTATACTAATACTGTAATAATATTCATCTAATCATCTACAAAATTATTATTTTATTCACATGCGCAATTCGGGACGCAATTAAATAAGCCTTTTGCGAAATAATTAGTTCGTTTTATTCGACTACCGAACGCTCCATTAATTACACACCGACAGCGTTTCACCTCGATCTACAAGTGTATCAATCCCGCTCACTTTTTAAGGCGATCGTTTAGGATAATTTTTAGATTTCATTGTTACAAGACTGGTTCCCTTATACGTGCGGTCTCGGAGCATATAAGGTTGCGTGCCACGCACACATCGCCGCGGGTGCGCGCGCATCGAGCGCAAACTCGTTTTCGCCTCGTAGTCGTGGTCCATTTTGTTCCAGGGCCCCTTCCAACCGGGTTCACAGTTTTTGAATTTTCCCGCAACTTTGTATAGTTTGCAACACTGACGTTAATGGCCGTACGCTTCAGCGGTGCCAACTTAACTCAAGAAGAAGTCGTGGTCCAAAGAGCCTAGCCTAACCCGAGTCCTCTTTAACTTTTCGCGGTTATATACGCTGCTGCAGGGCGCACGACGTTTATTTCAGCGAAAATATATATACTGGTAACACCAACACCAAATGTATACACTTACTACTGCCGAATGAAATAAAAAATCAGCGATGACTTTTGCCATTCGGAGCGATGAAAAGAAGAAATTTCCGACCTTTTGCAGGCCCGAGGTTGTAGGTTACTTTAGCTTGACTGGTCGAAATAGAGACTACTCTCAGGATCTGAAGCAGTTGAAGTATTATTATGTGCATTCTGGTAAAGATGTAAGCTTTGATCTAAATGAGGGAATCGATGGTGTCATTAGGAAACCCTCTGATTTGGATGAGAAGTTAGACCATGTGTTGAGGTGGATCATTAACAATTACAGGACTATTGCAGCTAAGCCAGAACAGAAGCGATGGTTGTATTCCAATGAATTTATTTTTAGTAATCTTTTCTTTTTGCTCACTGTTAGAGTGTCTTTACAATATTTTAGGTTGAAACCAGATTTTATATGCTTTCGAGGACTGTTGACCAAAATATGTTGTACTCCTTATGAGAAACGCGATGGATGGATTATATGCGCTACAAAATTTCAGGGTACCATATATTTGTATGCATTCGATACAGAGGAACAGGAAAAAAGAGCTAAAAGCTTGTCTCAAAGAGATCTTCAATTTATGTCCTGGGGATTTAAATTTGAACAGTATATGCTTTCGGGTAAAATGCTCATATTGTAAGTGCAAATAATTTCTATTCTTATTCTTATTAAGATTCGTCTTTCTTATTCTTTTATTAAAGCTTCTCCAAATACATTACCAAATACAAAAGAACCAGTTAATGAAGCTGAAGAGTTCTGTTGCATGTTTTTATCAAAGTTAGAACAAAATTTATTATTGTACGGAGCAGAAATGGATGGTATTGATACCAAGGATATTGTGAATGAGCCAGTTAACTGGAAAACGTTGAAATTTATTGAACTCAAAACTAACAGATGTGTAAGAACTGGTTGGCAGAACGAGACTTATCGTAAAAAGCTTTTGAAGTGGTGGTGCCAAAGTTTTTTAGTCGGTATAGAGGATGTTGTCTGTGGTACAAGGTCAGATAAGGGACGAGTGTTTGAATTAGAGACTTTAAAAGTTTCTGATATGCCAAAAATTGCAAAGGTAGATGAGAATCATTTTGATTCATTTTTTCAATGATTTTATCTAATTCCTATTGGATATTTTATTTTCTAGACATTTTGGAGTGCTTCAAATTCCATAAACTTCTGTGATGCCTTTTTGAATCATATTAAGACTGTGATTGATAGGGACTATTTAGAGAGTGTATATAAATTTGAGTACAATTTACAAGGAGCCATAACAATGGAAGTTTTACCAAGTTCATCGAAATTTTCATTTTTACCAGATTGGTATATTGAACAGGCAAACAAAATAATTAAATCAAATTAATTTATTTAAATTTCATATAAGATATGTACATAGTAAAATAGTTAAAGACTTTTTCCTAAGAGTTGATTGATCGCTGACATTTCTTCTCGCGACATAGGTTTCAGCATCAATCCTGGAACTGGTGGTGTATGTTCCAAGTCTCTCAATTCATTAACTTTTACTTTTAAATCACTTCTTATTTTATTGATTTCAATATCGCATTGTTTCTGATCTACAAGTAGTACAATTATTATTAAATTGAATTGTTGAATACTTTTAGCAAAACATTGCCAATGAAAAATACCTTCTTTTAATAAATCCTCTGCTGCTTTTGAATTCATTTTTATCAATAATGGACCAACAGTTATCCAACATTTATCTCCTTCTTGCTTCTGTAAAGCTCTCATACCTACTCTATCATCATTTCGTCTTTTATCAAGAGCTACAACTTCTTGTCTATCTGTTATTATTTCCACACCTTTTTCTTCAATTTTCTGTAAGTAATCGAGAAGTTCTTTCTGATCCTCCATTATCTAAAACAAAAAGTAAATTATTTTCTAAATTGAACTTTAAAATTTATTAATAAAAAGAAGAGACATATACATTATTACACTGCTCAAGATAATGACTGTCTTAAAGCTCTGGTTTTAGCAGCATCACTGTTTATTTGTTTTAACAGATCTTTTTTTCTGAACGCTTTTCTTTTGTGTCGATTGACATGTTTAATAGCATCAGTATCTCTAGGATTAAAATGTGTTACCCTAGCTACTTTTTTATTTGTTTGGCCTAAACCTTCACGGTCCCTTTTTAAAACTGTCTTTACAGGATATTTTTGACCTTCACCCGATGGACCTAAGCCACCTTCTTCATCCCAACCAGTACTAAGCATCATTTGATATCCTTTATTTTGTTTTGGTATTCCATAATAAGCATTTTTAATTTTGGGTTTAGTATTAAAAATATGCAAAGTTGATGTCTCATGCTTTTTTCTTGATGATTCAGTGAAAGTTATTTTGCAAACATCACAATAAAATCCATCTTTATTAATAGTTTCCTCAGTACTTCCGTTCCTGCTAGGTTTATCCGAGCTTTTACTAATCTTTTTATTTCTTTTATGAATAACTTGATTTATCAAATTTATTATTTTTGAATTATGTTTTTTAGCGGCTAAATCAATAGCTGTTAATCCTGATTTATCTTTTGCTCTCGTGTTTGCACCAAGATTCAATAAGAAGTCAACTATTTCTACATGCCCAGAGTAGGCTGCAGACATTAAAGGAGTCCAACCAAATTGATCACTAATATTTACATTTTCTTTATGAATGTGTTGAGTAACAAAATTTTTATCCCCAAGTTCTACTGCTTTAAATATACTATTTACATTTACATTTTTAACATTTGTCTCAGTATTGTTTATCTCAGTTTTTAATTCTTTATTGCTATTCTTTGAACGAACGTTATCCTTTTTTGGCAATGAGTTTTGGTTAGTTTGTGATATTATTTCCTCGTAAGCTAATTTTGCTTCAGTTCCAGAAAAATTAAGGTTGAACTTTTTTATTTTACTTTGTTCGGAGGTGCATTCTTTATTTTCTTTAACGAAAATTTTGAATGGAACTTCAGAGTACGTAAGTGCAAGATTATTCAAAGGACGAGACATTGTTTATATTTTGTAATGCTACTTACGTTATTATCTCATTTACTTCAACAATGTTTAAAAGATTTATTATGCATTCTTATGTGTCTATCGTTTTATTTTTTTAGGTTAAAGCTTTCCAATATTCGTCTTTATATCAAGTATTTTGAAACATCTTGAGAAAAAAATTGTTTTATCGAAATCTAGATAAATTTAGTTTATTGATCGAATTTAACCTTCGCTAAACTGCTTACGATGAATTACCAAATATTCTGTTAAATATACAAATAGTACACTGTATTCTCTTTCACATCTGCAAAATAGTCGCAATGAACAACTATATACACATCATGAACACAATCACAGCTCACAGCTGATGCTAGTACCTTAGTTAGTTCTATGGAGGGCGCTACTCTTTAGAAATATCCCTAGGGATATTTCTCTAAAATTTTTCAAATATAGCGCGCGCTTGTTTACAATATTTAATTTACACTCGTAAAATTTAAATAGTTGAAAAATGATAAATAAGTTTGAGAAGTGATTTTCTTTTATTAAAGTATGTATACTTAAGGATTTATATTGTTACAAATTAAAAGTTCTAAATTGTGTATGAAAGGAAGAAAAAAAAACAAGATCGGTCTTTTAAATATTTTAATGAATAATATTTCAAATTAATATTCAAAATTAATTGTTACAATAACTTTTTATAATCATCAATCGATCAATTACAATTCATGAATTTACATTAACAAATAAAATCTCTAAATATCAATATAAACATTAAATACATTCTACACTCAACAAAAAGCGTACGTCTTACCAAACGCGGACATATCTACTTAAATCTGCGAAAAAATCATCCTCTATACGTGTAAGAGGTAAATAAAGCTTCCTCATTCATAATCAAATAAAAATAAATAATTATCTCAGACTCTTTCAAGACATTCACGGATCTCAAAATGCGTCATTCACTACAATATAATATTGCATCGATAAAATATAAATTATATGGTGACACCCATATTAAATGAACGATTAAATAAAACAAAGTACACTAATGGCTACTATTTGTCTTTTTGCATCGATCACATAAATAAATTAATTGTTCTCCTCGTTAAAAGAACTAAGTATTAAATAAAACGGTGAAACATTAATGTATATTTTGTTTTCTTTCAGACAATCAAGTAACTCAAATCTTTAGTCGATCGTGTCCCTACGCTACTAAAGTCATGGCTATTTGGTTCTTGCATCGATAAAAGGTAAATTAAGCTGTTCTAATATTTAAAAGAACTAAGTATTAAATAAAACGGAGAAACATTAATGTATATTTTGTTTTCTTTCAGACAATCAAGTAACTCAAATCTTTAGTCGATCGTGTCCCACGCTACTAAAGTCATTGCTATTTGGTTCTTGCATCGATAAAAGGTAAATTAAGCTGTTCT
>JAWWEN010000020.1:4683819-4699746 GCA_035582955.1 Sycophila texana
ATCAGGGTTTTTATAATAGTTTATAAAAGTTTATAAAAGTTTATAACTTTTACTAGAAAATAAAATTTCCGCCTGGGAACAATTTATCTTTTAGTTGCATATTAAACGAGTAGTCCGACAATTGCTATAACATATATCTACGATATTTCAATTCTTGTATATAGTCTGTGAATAGGACGGTGAAACGTGTATAAATATAGAAATTTTATTCATGCTCTACTTCCACCATGAGGGAAGAATGGGGGATTTAATAAAGTTTTTATTGCACTTGAATTGCACGTTCGAGTTTCGCGTTGCAGTTTAGGGTGATGGACTTTCGTTTATACTTTCCGCGGCAAGTTTGAATGGATCAGCGACTTGCGCAATTAGCGCGGCTTGCATGTTAGGCGCGATCTTGAAGGGAATGCTGAAGTTTCCGTTTGATAATGAACGCGTTAAAAAATTTTTAATTTCTTTGTTTATAAAGTTTACGACATTTTTTTTCATATTTCATTGCATCTTACATTTACCTTAGATTTATTTATTTATTTACATTTAAAATCTGTTGTAGCTGTAAATATGAGAATTATAATAATTTTAATAAAAAGTCAAATATATAAAGTTTTTTAAACAGAAAAAAGTTTTTTCAAATAAGTATTTATTCGAGATTGGAATTTAAATGATTTCTTTTTTATTTAAAAATGTTTATTTGTGTTTACTTTGGTTTATACATTTTTATTTTTGTTTAAAAATCTTCAAGAAGTGTCCCTAATTTCTGTCAAAATAGATAAGAAGTAAACACTTTTGAAAATTTATGAACAAAAATTTGATCCATCAGGGTAACAATTTTTTAAAGATTTATTATACATTTTATTATTTAGAAAACTTTTAATTTTAGAAAATTTATCTAAATTTTTTCTCAAACTGCATTGCGTGAATTTTATTGATATTAATTTCGTTTGAATGCACATGTTTTTTTTTCGAGAGAAAATTAATTTTGCATAAAAATCTGTTTTTGTTGTTTATCAAATGTAGATAGTCCGTTAAATCGTTAAAAGCAAAGTAGGCAAAACGTATGAGGGTAAGTTATGCTCTTTCGTCACGTATAAGCTAGACGCATAATAAAACGCGCCTTTTAACTGTGATTTATTACGCGAGTCTGTATTGTACCGCTTCTAAATTGCATAGCGAATAGAAAATTTTTAATAAGAGTTTTGTCAAACTCGACGTTACGCTTAATATTATTAATATTTAGTTTTAATATTTATGTGTCACGTAATTTATAATAATTTAATGTAATTTAAATAATAATTTGGTAATTTCAAGTAACAATTAAAAATTGAGAATGAATCGATCATATATGAGTCAAACGTCAATAAAGTGTAAGTGATTCAGTCGTTGCGGTCAAAAGCACTTGGGACATATTTATTTATTTTTATTACTAAATAAATATGTGTCACTTTTATCATTCTGATAATAAAATTAGTTTCCTTATGAGCAAATAGTATATAATAAGACATTCTTTGAAAGTGATAAACGAAAAGAAATAATTAAAGTTATGTTATATAAAACAATATTAAAAACTTACAAATACTGAATTAATACAACGGCCAGTCCGTTACAAAGTTTGTCAGTAAAACTCATTATCCCATAAACGAACGCTCCATTTTCGGTACTGTGGCCAATATAATCCGCTGTTATAGCAAGACTAGTCACAAGCATCATAGAGCCTCCTCCTCCTGCAAAAAATATGTTTGAAAATAAGTAAATAATTATTTGAACCTAATTTAGAAAGTATTTAGTTAAATAAACAGTAATATGCAATTACCTAAAAGTAAGGAGGTAGGGTAAATGAAAAGTCGAACGAATTGATCGCCTTTGCCGCAAAATATCCAAACACAAGCTCCGATTCCCATTACTGCTCCTAGAGCGTACGAAATTTTCCTTCCTAATTTTGCGTTAATGTACTGAATAGTCAATGAAGCCTTGAAGCTGCTTAGATATATTATCAATGGTATGATGGCGAGCGACGTGGCTGGCATTTTCAGTGTTTCATGCAAATACAGGGGTACATAAGTTTGTGACAAATTTACAAACAATCGGGTAGGCATGTAAATGAGAGCCAAGTGATATAACTGTGAGTCTTTAAACAGTGAAAACGGAGGTATCAGTTCTCGTTGAGTTTCGGGAGATACACCTATTAAGTGAAATTTTATTTATTATCTTTATTTATTAAACTGTTTAAATTTAATTTGTTGAAATTTACCTAAAGATCTATCGGGACTGGATTCCTTTATAAATACGTGAAATATAATCGTTGTTACAATTCCAATTGACATTCCAATTAAAACTATTTGTTGAAACTTTGATGCATCTTGTGGACCAATTCTGTCATCTGCATTTTCGCTTGTAATGTGAAGAATGGCCCATGTCACGCAATAAACTAGAACATTTGAGAAAACTGTAAAGCTATACCTGAAACACAAAAAACCAATATTTTAAGCAAATTCAATTCATGCGGTGACACAGGAGACAAACAATAATACCTAATAGCTGTAAGAGCAGTTCGTTCATGATCAGATGCCGTTAGATCAGGTATCAACGATAAATGTGATATTTGCACAGAAGCCCAGCCAAACTGAAATATTACTACAAAAGCAGCGTAGTAAATCAATTGTGCCCATGCATGAGCAGCTTGACATCCGATACATTGTGAAAATATAAAAGGAAATGTTCCAATTACACAAGCAGTTCCTACAGAAATGTTCAATGACTTATTATAAAATTGAATCAAGATAAAGAAAGAATATATTAAAATAACAATAAATCATTTTACCAAGTAAATGCCATGTTTTTCTTTTGCCATAACGGCAAAGCCAGAAATTGTCATCTTTGTCAGATTGATAACCAACGAAAGGAGTAGCAAGCGCATCAGCAATTTGACCGATTAGTAGTACAACACCAGCATACAAGGGACTAAATCCAAGTACAAGGTGAAAGTATACTAGTAGATATGTAAACCACATTGATGCACAAACATCATTTAGGACATGTCCTACTCCATAAGCCAATTTCGATTTTAAATTGATTCTTCTTATTTCCTGCTGATTGCTCTGCGATTCTTCTGTTCTGTCATCCATTGTGAACTTTATATCCTTGCTTTAATCTATATTTTAAATGAATAAAATTGTTAATTTATTTTGCTCCAAAAAGCAAAGACTAGAATAACAAGTGGTTGTTTACAGTAAGACAAACAGACTGTTGGTACTAACCTCTCAATTAATTTGACTGCAATTATTTTTAAAGTTCTATTTTGATTTAATTAAAGTAATAATAAATTAAGTTGCAAAAGAGATGCTGCACACAAGTACGAATGTGTGCGCATAATTCTTGATAATGGGAAGCAGTAACAATAAATAACTATACTTATAGTTCTGATAACATACTGGCATCTAGCAGACAGCTTGTGTGCAGTTTGCTTTAGAACGTCTTGCCAGCAGCCCAAGGGTATCTCTACTTAGTGAATCGAATTGTGGGAGGGCCAAAACCGAGTTTTGGATTACTCATATATTAGTATCAGTAAATATATCTTTTAAACACATATTTCTATCCTAACTCGATAATAATTACAAATGATGATTCATTGGTAATGACTTTTCCTCTTTTTTTTTGTGCCATTACTCATTATAAAATTTGTGGCACACAGATGTTTACAGTATGTTTCTTTGATAAGAATGTATACACATTTGAAAATAAATAAATTTTTAATCATCGTAAACAAATTTAGTAAATGATAGAATAATAAAATATAAATTAAAGAACATAAATTAGTATTTTAATAAAAGTGTTTTCAATATTATTGAAATTTTTAAATAATTTTTTAATTGGGTAAATTTTTTCTAAATCAATAAAAAATGATTTCATAATAAATTGACAGGAATATTACAGTTTATGGAATTTATTTGTTTGTGGCAAAATTTGGTATTTTTTTTGTAATGTACAACATTGTTTACCCGAAAATAATAACATAACAGAGTATAATATTAGAAATGCCATTGATATAGAATCTTTCACTTTTACAATAAATTTGAATGACATATACATCCTAAATTAGACGCTTAGGTCTCAACTACATGCATATATATTTACATAAACAAAAATAACAGATAAGCAGAATTGTTATTGTACAAGTATAACTTGCATGAATGTCAAGTTCTACCTAATCCTCATGAGAACGCACAAAAATACTGATCGACTCAACTGGAATAAACTTCATCATCAATTGTCGAGCTTCATTCTTTCTGATGAAAAAATTAATGTACGATGAGTATGATACAAGATTTTGTAATCAGACACTGAGCGACGATCTGGAATTGAGGTAAAACTGATGTCCTGAGAACAAGAATGTCAGAACGTAAATACAGGCAGCTATCCAACAGTTGTAGGCATTGGCTGCAAATCCACGGTCAGCTGCCATGTAAAAGTCTTTGGGGGCTTTGAACGACTGGCCCTCCAGTGGCAGATCCTCGATGAGGGCCACACTTTTCACAAAGAAGAATATGCCCATCAAGACCTGCAACGCGAAAAATTCGTTAATAAGGAACCCTTCCCCTTGAGTCAACAGTGTGAAATTCATAATAGTCAAAAAGAACGAGTGGCATACTAGTTGGAAGATGCCCCACACGGAGATGATGAGGCCGCACAGGGCGTACTTAGGGCCGCAGACCTTCATCCTGACGCTCCTTTTCGACGAAACTCTTGGCCTCCCGAAGAAAAATACCTGAAGGGAATAGAGTCCTCAATACAGCATCGACCTCGTCGCCGAGAACTCGGAGCTGCGGCAGCTACGAACGCGCCCACGAGCCGTGACGCCGTGAGGTGATGATCAGCGGATCGGGTCATATGATTCGCCATCGATTCGCGCTGCACTTCAGGCCGCTCGGTCGATCGCTTTTTCGGGCGTCTATTGGCCTGAAGTGAGTCGCGCTACGCCCACACGCGCACACCTACGCACACACACGCGCATCGCGCGTATACGCAACTCTACTATACGCGGGTCGCGGAGTGATTCATGTGATGCTTCCTGCTGTTGCCAGCACTGTTGATTCATACAGAGGATCATGGTTGACCGACTTGGTTAGTTCGGATATTTTGCGTACATTTATTTTATTTATTTATCGTCCCGACGGAGATTTTCGCGATCGCGCTAAATATTTTGGGCCGCCGAGCGCCTCCCCGGGGACGCCGCGGCCAGTGTTGGCTTTTTTTCTGTCCGCAGTGGCTGCGAGCGACGCAAGTTCTCGTCCTGCCATTGGACTGGTTTTTTGACAGCTACTTGCTTTCTCTATTAAAATAGTCGGGGATAGCCTACTAACAAGATTTTTCTTTGGCGACGGGGAGAAATCGCTCGATTCCTTCACCTAATTTTTGTGTTCTCCTGATTGCAGTTAACAGCGAGGCTAATGCCAGGAGGATTGCTATGGTGGAGAACTGCTTTGGCAGTTCTGGACAGGTAATTTCATTAGGTTTATTTAGTTTGAGCAAAATTGTAAATGTTTCAATTGCTTTATCGATCTCTGCTTTTGTTCGATAACTGTATACTAATTGTGGAAAATTAAATTTATAATTAATAATTGGATATTGTGTGCGAATAGCCCCTTCATGTGTCCGGGAGGGTACTGGTTGGCGAAGGTGTCTTGACAAAAATGTGCAGGAAAAAGTCAAAACCAAGACAGTTTTTCCTGTTCAACGATATATTGGTCTACGGCAATATAGTTATAAACAAAAAAAAGGTATGACATGCTCTTACTCAGCTACTTGCATTTGGAGAGTTGATAACATTAATGTATGATTAATAATATTCTTTTGTTTCTTAGTACAATAAGCAACATATAATTCCTCTAGAACAAGTTAAGCTTGAATCATTAGTAGATGATGGACGTAAGTTCTCTTAATACTTATATCTAGAAATTCAATAATTATTATTTTACAAACGATTAAATAAATTTTACAGAGTACAGAAATGGTTGGTTAATAAAGACAGTGACAAAATCATTTGCTGTGTATGCTGCCACTGCAACCGAAAAACAAGAATGGATGGCACATATTACAAAATGCATTGATGATTTGCTCCGAAAAAGTAAGGGGAATGTGTACAAATAATCATTAGGAAATTCCATGATTTCATCACAACTTTCTGGTTTTTTCTTCTAGGTGGTAAAAAGCCTGTGGAAGTACACGCAGCTGTTTGGGTTCCTGATAATGAAGCAACCATTTGCATGCATTGCAACAAAACACAATTTACAGTTTTAAATAGAAGGGTAAATTACTTTAAAAATTTTTTTATTATACCTATGAAATATAACTAATAGAATTTTCTTTTCTTTTCTTTTCTTTTTCTACAGCATCACTGCAGGCAGTGTGGAGCAGTGGTATGTGGTCCTTGCAGTAACAAAAAGCTGGTATTACCCGGCCAGGGTAACGGCAAAGCTGTAAGAGTTTGTTTACAATGCTTTGATGCAGCTAGCAAAGTAAAAGCAGCCAGACCAGTAACAGATGACAGCAAGGAACAACGCAATTCTGCAGATAGTTCTGGAGGAGATAGTTCGGGTGATGATGATGATACTGCCAATAAAGAAGAAAATCATGACGAGGTTCGATCGACTTTTAAAACATTTATTCAAGATTTAAAAAGCATTTCTTTGATTAAATGTTGCAATGATTAATATTTTCAGCCGAAATTCTACTCAAGCTTGGCTCGATGAATAAGAAACGAGATAGTAAAGTTTTATCAAAGGAATTTCGACAATCACAGCAGAATTTGCAAATTTTTTTAAAGATCTTAAAAGCCTGGTCGGTGATAATGACTGTTGCGCAATATCGCCGACTGATATTTTAATATGTACGTACAAGAGTTGTTTATTTCAAGTGACTAAGTTTTGTATAGGTAACGCATGCATATACCGTTGATAATCGGTTTATGCGAAAAAGCAAAGTAAATTTATAAGTTAAAATTAAGGGATAAAAAAACAATGCTTCGTACCTATTTTTAAGATTGCCACTTTGTGCCTTTTGAAAGTAGATGGCTTTATATGATATATACATACTGATTCATTATCAACAATTTTGCATTAGCTAAAGCAGAAATAATTTGTAATTAATATATTCTGCAGAATACATTTATCCAAAGATCAAATGATATTTTGATAGCCAAATTTACGAGTATTCTAATATTGAATTTTTTATTACATTAAATAAAACTTTATTTAACTAATGTAACCAAGAAAATATACATTTTTTAATATGAGGAAAGACTACAAATAACTTGTTGGCCAATCAAATAATTAAACAAGGACAAGGAAATGGTATATTTTTTGGTTCAATATTAAAAGAACATTTTTTATGATCTGAAAGCACATGTAACTTTTATATATTTAGTAATAGATCTATTTACTACTATTATATGTAACATTTAAATTTAAATAATACATGCAATACTTTATTGTAAGATTATTGCTTATTCTTTTCCTTTGAAAACTGCACAAACAATATTATATTTTATTTTGCTTAACCATGGTAGCTTATGAGTGTATATAATATTTTAATAAATTAAAAACTTTTTTAATTTCAACTTTCGTCATTTTTTTTATTATAAAATTTGCAATATGAAAATTTTTTAAACTATACAGTAAAAAATTTATATTATTTAAGACACTATTTATAAAAAACAGTTAATCAATATTAACTGTTTCCTCAGCTAAAGGCTCATTTGCAGAGCTATTGGCTTGTACATTTTCATTACGCTTTTGTAAAAGTTTTTCATATCTTTCTACTAAATCGCCTATAGAACGTCTCTTACTTTTTTGAGGTGCCTTTTCTTGCTCTTCCGTCTTTGATGGTTCAATAGAAGAATTAAAATTTGGATTCATCAATAGTGGTTCTTGTGAAAGTTCTTGACTTGAATTGTAGTTACTTGACTCTAACAACGAAAAACAATGCTGTTTATTATTAGACAATAGTGGGAGCATTGAATTCCCAGTACTTGACATCATGACCATTATTCTGTTGTTGACTATGCGCAACAAAAAAAAGTAAAAAATAATTTTATCACATTATCTATGCATATATGCACGCTATAAAGTAAGAGTTTACCTTTATTATCTTGAAGTTTTCGATTAGATAACAGTCTAGAGTATTTATTAAAATTTTTCAAACTAGATGACCTAAGTTTTGTTGGCGTACGCCGTTGAGACATAAATCTTAACTCGCTGCTTGAGTCGTGAAACATTGTGTCGTCAAAGTTGATGCGTTGTACAGACGGCATTTTTACGGAATTTATATCTGTTTCATTACTGTTTCTATGTCTTGAGAAAAGTTGCTTATGCGAACCTACAACGAAAAATTTATGATATATTATTTATGATAAACTTCATGATTACAATAAAGTAAGACATCATTTTTTGATTCAATGAAAAAACTTACTTTCTACTGGAGTGAGCTGTAAAGCATTTGGATAATTACTTCGACCTGTTTGAGTATAGCAATTTATTTGTATTGATGGTGATGGCATGAAAAGTGGATTATCATGATCTGGACTGTTGAAGTTAATAGAACAGATATCACACAGTTTTTCTGTTTTAACTTCATTTACAGTAAAATCAGCTATTTGTTCATGTAAAGTTTGAAAGCAATTCTTTGCGGTTTTCAAATCTTTGTTACTTATTTCTAATTGAGTATTAAAGTTTGTAAATTCATGTATTTGCTGCTTTGCACTAATTGAATCAAGTCTTTTTAATAAAATTTTAAAAAGAGAAAACAAATTTCTCAAATTTAAACTATCTTTATTGTATAAATCATAAGGAAGTACCTGTAAAAGTTAATAGATTAAATAAAATTTTATAAGTACATATTTATTATAAACATAAATTACCTGCATTTCAGGAGGTACTAATTTATAAATTGGCTCAACATTAACACGATCTAAATTGAGTCCATCCAGTACTTGTGAATCACCTGTCAAATTCAATACAATATTGTTTAAAAATTTAATAAAATTATTTAGATTTCCTAGTTTCTGATTATTTTCTTCTATATCCAATAATAATTCATTAAAGAAATTACGCCATACTGAAAACAAAAAATGTTATAATCAGTTAGTTTTAAAATTGTTCCTTATCTAAATAAAATTGGAATGTTACCAAGCATTATTTCATGATCATCTACATTAAGTAATCTTTTCTTTGCAGTATCATTACATGGTGCAGCAAGAATAACTTCTTTAATAATTTCTCGTAGTTTTAAAATTTTGAGTTTTAATTCACTTTGCTCTTGAATTTTTTTCCTGCACATAAAAAACAATTTTTATTATAAATAGGTATAATAAAAAAATTTTATTGACTATTTTAAATACATTACTTTTGATAAGCTTTTGCCTCTTTTTCTATGCTTTCCCTTTCCATTCGAACATTAGATATCATCTTTTGATTATCTTTGACTACATTTTTTAAGAATGTTTTTGTTATTTCTTGACAAGGACCAGGTTTTGGATTTACTGTAGTGATACAGTGATGATGTTCTAAAAAAATAAATTTTATTTAAATAAAATGATATAAATTTTTTTATCAAAAGATATTTACCTCCCGCTATGTACGTTCGAAGTACAACTAAAGAGAATTTCCACATTATCAATATAAATTTTGTACCCCTTGCTAGTAGTAAATGAGATGCAAATATTGGAGGAAAATTGAGATCAGAGTGTTCATTTGAAATCGTTTGTAGACATTCTCTTACATCGTTTCGGAATTTATTTTCTGTTTGTTTACAGATCACTGGCCATTGCACTTTGTTTTTTACGTTGTCTTTGTAAAGCAAACTCAACAAGAAGTACGAAACGTGTATGAAACCCAGAGTATTTGGTTGATCAAACATTCCCTAAATGGAAAAAGTTTATTTAAAAACAAAAATAGCATTTGTATTTAATTATTTATAATTATAATTTGTACCTCCTTAAAATGTTTTTTGAATTCATCATGAGGTGCAACGAATTTCGTGAGCAAGAGGACATTTTTGTGAAATTCAGCAGATACTCTGTCCATTATTTACAGTACAATTAATATTTGTCACAGCCTTGATGTTTATTTACACATTTTTGGTTAGTTTGTATTGGTTGGCACTAATATTTTCCAACATTTTGAACAAAATCAAACGTTTGAGGCTGTAGTTTGAATGACAGAACTGCGATTAGCGTTTAACTGAGTGTAATAAGTGTAAGTGTAAACTCTTTGTAAGTATACACGAAGTTTGTAGGTGTTGGTGTTAACCGTACCCGCCAAAACTTTAAGCTCAGTACTCATAGCAGATTCTATCGCCAAATGTAAATTGAAAACAAACCTTTTTTTATAATAAATATACAATATATTCTTATATTATTTATAAAAATTATATTATCAAATTTTATATATAATTCTCATCAAAGTGAGATATAATATAAATTTTAATAATTGACTTATTCAAAATAAATAAAAAGACTTGAATAGGCTCGAAAGTTGAAATTATGTATAAGTTAATTGAAAAAACAAGGAAAATAAATAAAATGAAAACTTAATATATCTTAAAACTATTCTGACATTTATTTGTATTTGAAACATTATTGAAAATAACAATATTATTATGCTGTGTAAGAGTACACATTATTAGAGAATAATTGATATTTGACTTTTCTTAAAATTACAGTATCCTAATTATTCATTAATAGCGATAAAAATCGAAATATGCAGTAAATAAATTATGCTACAAAATCCAGTGGCCTATTGAATCCTCCTTTCCTGTTCATATACTGCCTGTACTTTCTCTTCAAAATCACATGAACTGCACCAACATCATTTCCTTCAACTTTTTTACCTTTGGTAGTATCAAATCCACAGAATCCCATCATCCTCATCATTTGCTGTTCTTCTGGTGTCTTTCCTTGCAAATCAGCCTCTGTTGAAAATTTAAAAATAATTATTAAAATATAGTGCTCAAACTATGTCTACAAATAAAGTTTCATATATTGTACCAGTAACAATGGGCCTTTCTATATGCTTCACTTTGGGTCTGATAGGCCTTTCTCTTTCTCTGGATCTAGATCTACTGTAAGATCTCCTGTGTCTTTCACGTTCACGTTCACGTTCATGATGATGTCGATCACCATCTCTATCTCTGTCTCTTGACTTAACTCTGTCTCTGTCGATGGACCTAAAAACAAAGTGTGCATCTTAATTAATAACATTGGTTTACAATTACAGACTAAAAAAGAAGAGCAAAGTAGAGAAAGAGTAAGGTATTGAAGATTACGTACAGGTTTAATTTCGAACAGCTTGATACCTACACGGATCCTTAGATTTTCATATTGAACTCAAATTAATTGAATTAATTCATCGCTTTTTTAATCTTGCAATAAATTAAAAGACAATAAAACTGAATAAACGTAATTTGGAATTTGAAAAGTTAGGAGTTTAATAGTTACCTGCGTCGTCGCTCTCTAGATCTTCGTCTTCGACGTTCTCGATCCCGCTCTCGGGATCTGTCGCGCCGTCGGCTCGGTGAAGGTGTGCGGCTTCTTCCCATGATAGTTCGTCAACAGGTATTTTATTGTTATCCTAATAAACAAACATTTTTTGCATTTTAACCTCAAAAATAAACGTTTGTTTACGTGTTCTTCTGCAGACTGCACCTCAAAACATCATGGGCGAACGACTCAATTTTTCAGGTCTCAGAGGGCGCTGGAGTGCAGGAAGAATTTGTAGGTTTGTTCAGCTTGCCAAGATGATCATCAATAGCATCCGAATAGATGAGAATAAGACTGTTTAGATAGAAGGAAGTCATCTTTTAGAAATCTAATTTGAACATATAGGTATTTCGAACAGACTCGAAAATAATAGCAACACATGCGAGCATGCTGCGGATTACAACCTCAATGTTGGCTTGTTAATTTTGAAATAAGAAAGAAAAGCTTGTTAAAGAAATGTTAATTAATTGATTTTCCATGTAAATGTTATTTCTGCTCTGTTAATGATTATTTATCGTGTTCAATTATGACGAGCTATGATTTTACCACGTTGGATAAAATTCAACAAATAGTAAAAGACTGTACGAAGAAGCCAGAAGTTTATTTAAGGTAATGTTTTGTTAAGTGTTTGATTTTCCTGTATTTTATTCTTTAATTCATCGTTTTTATCTTGTAGTCCTCAAGATCGAATATCAGAGGATCTTAAAAAGTCAACAAAACAGTTGTACGATCTAGCGATTAAAAGTAAATCTTTAAAGTCTTCAAAGACCAATGTACTACCACAGCTTATCGTCAATGGATTTGATTCAGAACAGATTTGGCAGCAACTTGAACTTGAAAATAACGAGGAATTCGGTAGGCTAAATTTAGGAAAAATTTCTAAAACCTTGGCTGGTAAAAAATCTTGGGTGTTACCATTAAAACTAACAAAAGATAACGAGCCTGATGAAAATGATCCTTCAGAAAATAAAGAGGAAAGTATGGGTGAAGATATTGAAGAAGATATGGATGAAGAGATGGAGGAAGGCAGTGACGATGAAAATTTAATAATCAAGAAAAAAGTAACTGGTGGCAGTGTTACAAAGAAAAGAAGAACGACTGAAGTGGATGATAAATTTTTTAAGCTAGACGAATTAGATGAATATTTACAGAAAGAAGACAAAAAGGAAGTCAAAGGAAAAAGCAAGCAGGATGATAGTTCTGATGAAGACAATGAGTCAATTGATTTATTTAAGAATTTATCAGATTTGGATGATAATATAGAGGATGAAGAGGAAGACGAAATTAAAAATGGAAAAGCACTGAAGTATGCCGATTTCTTTGACAATCCTGATAGTGGTGATGAAGCTCAAGAAAAACAATATAAAAACAGAGCTGAGGATGAGGATGAAGATGATGAAAGGTTTCATGAAGAATATAGTGATAATGAAATCAGACTTACCAATATTCTTGGAAAAGAAAAGAAGCAAGTAACATTTAATTTGTTATCTAATAATTCAGATGAAACGGATTCAGCAGAAAATTTGAAACTGGAAAAGCATGAAGATGTAGATGAAAGTAAAGGTCCAAAGTCAACATTAGAAGCTAGACAAGAGAGATTAAAGAAAAGAATCGAAGAATTGGAGGCTGCAGCTATAGCAGAAAAGCCATGGCAATTGAAAGGAGAATCTAGTGCAGTAAACAGACCACAAAATTCTCTCCTCGAAGAATATGTCGAATTTGATAGTGTTTCAAGGCCAGCACCAGTCATGACAGAACAGACAACAATGAAATTAGAAGACATTATTAGGAGAAGGATAAAGGACAAAGCATGGGATGATGTTGAAAAGAAATTCAAACCAGTAGAAACACCATTGGAATATAAGAAAAAATTAATAATGAATCAGGAAAAGAGTAAAGAAAGTTTGGCTCAAATTTATGAAAATGAATATGTAAAACAGAGAGAGGCTCTTAATGAAGATGACAAGGAAGAGCAAGAGAAACAAGAACCTCCAGAACACATTGCAATCAGAGAAAAAATGCATTCGCTATTTAGAAAGCTTGATGCTCTTACAAACTTCCACTACACTCCAAAACCAGTAAAAAAAATTCTTTATACTTCATTTATATTAGTTGAAGTAAAAACAAAATAATGAAACTCAATAAATTTTAATTTTTTTAGGCCAAACCGGAAATTAAAATTGTCAGTAATGTACCTGCCATCAGTATGGAAGAAGTTGCTCCTGTAGCTACCAGTCAGGCTACATTACTTGCTCCAGAAGAAGTTCAATGTAAATTCTTTATTTTTTATTATTATTATATATTACGAGTTTAATGCATCTTAAATAAACAATATCTATAACGTATTTATTATATTGCAGCAAAACGCAAAGGTGATTTGCTTGGTAAATCTGAGAGATCTAAGACGGATATGAAGCGGGAGAGGCGTAAGAAGAAACTTAAACAGCACTTACGAGCTGTTCATCAAAGTAAAAAGGTAGTAGAAAATGTGAAGCAAAACAAATCACTAAAGAAGACTGCTAAGACAGAAAAGTTAAAGGGAAGGAATATTATTAACGTGGATACCAAAAATGATGGAAAAACAATTAAATCGTCTACTGCATTCTTTGCTCAGTTGCAAGATCAAGTTGAGAGTAGTATTAAAGCAAAGACAAGTAGCAGTGTCGCTAAGAAAAAAAAAGATACACTATCTGCTGTTAGATTAAAGTTATAATCTTTTTATAGTTTAATAAAATTAATTTTTTTTAAATGCTGTATTATTTGTATAATTTAACTGTAATATAATTACAAATAACTTTTTTACATACACACAAATTTTTCAAGTGTCGTTGTAAATAAATGAAAGTACAACAGATTCAAGTTGGAAAGTTTATATTCATTTTGTATAATATACACATACTAATACAAAGACAATCGTCTCAAGTATATGTATAAAATGCTTGTCCATTTTTTAAAATAATACTCGAGCAAAGCTCACAATTTTTCACACACTATACAAAATCTGTAAAATACTATCTTTTTTCTTGAATTTTTTTTTTTTGTCATTTCGTTATTGTAGCCGATATAATTTTGATACACAACAAAAGAAAACCAGTAAAATTATTTTCTTGTATTTAATTTGTATAAATACATGTGGCTATAGGTGTAGCAGTAAAATTACTGAAATGAATACAGGCTACCAGTCAAGTGCGACTCAACTATTGAGTCATTAAGTATGTCTAATGTACCTTAATGCGACCAAGTATTTGGTGCAAAATCGCTACTATTGAGACTCCAAACTAAAAAAATGACGAAATCTACGTTACACATTTTGGTGCTGTATAAGAAAAAAAAACAAATTTATACATTCTGGTGTGAAAAACAGTCTCATCTCTGAGACGATAACGATTGCACTGTTTATAATTACAATTATCTAAATTAATATAATTAAACTAAATTAATTTTAATATTATTTTCTTTTAAAAATGAACGCAAATGTAAGAATTAAAAAAAATCCTTTGTTACGTATCCCACTTATCTTACTTCTCTTGGTAAATGCATCAAGCGATGATCATTTATAACTTAATTTGGTTCATGAGTGCCATAGTGCAAATTTAATTTCTTGTGTAATACTCCTTTTTTTTTTTACATCATTAAGTAGCGATAACAAGAAATCCTAGAATATTTGTCTTTTATAAAACATGATAAATGTGCTTTCACAATTAAAACAATCTCGTGTTGTTTTCCTTTCAATCACTTGATGCCAGTAACATTACAACGGCCTTTCACTACTACAAACACATGTTTCGTCATGATCATAGCCGTTGCATTGACTAAAGTGAGCGTTCTTGATTACACTCTACTCTCAATAAACGAGTATAAATGTTCTCCAGGACGCATAAATAAAACAGCGGCCAACGATATGATTTGTTGACGCTCTGGGTAGGGAAGTCACGTGCCTAGATCGAATTAATCGAGATGTACAGCTCAACTTTTCTGAATCTCCTGTGCGTTGATGTGCGTGATGAGCGGGCTCATTCGAAGCTGGCGTTAAACATGCTCAGCTCCTGGTCCTGGAACATTTGTAGCATGTCGGATAACTCCTGAGTCTGGGATCCGGGCGCGCCGGCCGTAGCTGGATGCGTCGCCTGAGGCTGACCGGCTACTTGTGCGTTAGGTTGTCCTGTTCCATCTTGCGGGGGACCTTGGTGCTGTTGCCCTTGCCAACTCCACATTCCTAATAAATTAAATAAATATTGTTTAAAATTACATTCGGTAAATTGCTTAAGGGTAGAGTACCATGAAAAATTGCCAAAAAATGTACTTTTTTTTACTATTTTTTAAATGCTTACAGAAATGTAAATATGTTTAAGTAATATAAAAATAAAGAAAACTAAAAATTTTCAGCTTATTTTAATCAA
>JAWWEN010000020.1:4705347-4739076 GCA_035582955.1 Sycophila texana
TAAATAAAATTTTAACCGACTGCAGAAATCAGTCGGATGATTTGTTTACGATTTTTCACTTGATTAATTTCAGGTTAGAAACCCGACACGATTATAATAATTTGTACACACATACACAAACACATACATTGCTGCGTCCTAGAGCAGAAGATCCTAGTACACAAGATGTACAGCGTAAAATAATATATATAAGAATATAAGAATATACATATATAAAAACTGATTTATCATACATTGCTGATATCAATATCCAATATATTTCCAATGTGTAGCTCATAGGTTAAATTTTTACGCGGGAAATCGTCTATCTGTAAGACATTTGAATATTTTACTTTCAGAATAAAGAAACTTATACTCTGTAATTTTCATTAATTTTGAATACATAATATCACCACTAATCGGATATTTGCAACATTACAAAATACTTCTAGATCGTGTAGAAAAAAAGTATGTTAAAAAAATAGTAACAATAGCAAATAATATTTAAAAGCCCGGACTGCAATATTATATAGTCAAATAAAAATTGAATTCTTAATTTAATTAAAATCCTCACTCATTTTCTCGTCAAACGGATCCAAATAAAAACGAAAAAAAAATTGCAAAAAATCAAGGCGATGGCTGTTGAAACACGTCAATTAGCGTACGGATAAAGACGCGGCCCTATTTACACGAGCAGCAGCTCCAAGGTTCGACCGGGTTGCAGGTTGTTTTGTTAAGCAACCGCGGATCCACGCGGACTTTAGCCGCGCCATTGTTTCCCCGGCTCCGGGGTATACGAAATTAGCCGGGCGCGAAGAATAATATTGATTCCGGCCCGTCGGGGGCGTAAACATCCACCCCGCCGGGGAGGATCATATGGTAGCAGCATGTGCGCGCGCCCCGAGCGCGGGCTAATTTTTGACTCGTTTGCGCACTTTGCGAAACGGCCCTCCCTCCTCATACCCCTTTTCTTCTTCCTCCTCCTCCCCCCCCCTCCCTGGGCTCCGCATTTAGATCCGACTGCATCGACGGTGATGTAAAATCGTATTTCTAGATCCTGCGCATTTTTGGACTTTCATTTGTTTATTGCGGCTGGTGCAGTTAGAATTTAAACCTGAGATGATTAGAGATATATATTGAATTGCGGACTGATTAACTGTGATATAGAAATTAAAAACGATTGAATTTGGGTATGATGGTTTTTAGTCAATTTTATATGGATATTTTTTTCGAGTATTGTTAGTTAAAGTGATAAATATCTGATAAGCTATAATAAGCAGAATCAAAATTATTATAAAGAGAGTATTATTTTCTGTACTAAGAAAATTTTCGCATAAAAATTATGGTGATCAAGCTTTTGAAATTTCTAAAGTGTTGAAGAAAAGACTGACCACGAACAAAGACGCAAGCTCGATTAATTATCATCTATTGAAATAAAAAGCTCTGTGTTGTAGAGCTTTTTCTGTAAAAATTACTTGCAAGTCGTCCCATGGTTATTATGAGTTTTTTTTACATAATTTTTACAGGGAGTTTTACAGTAATTTTATCGAGAAAGAAAGTAAAAATTATTCGAATTAACAAAGCACATTCCACAAATTTTTACGCGAGAAAAGCACATTTTAAATCTGAAATGTACTTTTCTTCGTGTCAATTAAGCTTTTGAACGTATTTAGTTATTCAAAATTTGCAATTCCATTCAATAAAATACATCTCACTCTTACGACTTAAAATCCTCATAAAAAACGATTTGAGGAAGTTGCGAAATATTTTAAGATGAAATTTGATTAGGTAAAAGATATTGACATGAAAATTCAAAACGGCGCATGATGTATAAGCCTAATATTTAAATTTGAATAATTAAATAAGCTTTTCTACGTTTAATTTCATTAATGAATAGACATTTATCCTATTTTAATAAAAATGTTATTCAAAGGTTCTTCTGATCGATAAAAAAGTGGAGCTTGCGAAGCGCGCGGATTTTGCCTGATGTAAAACCGAAAAAAAATAAGTTTTCCCTTACCACACTACGGATTATATACAGCTCGGCTAATCCTTCAATCGACATCTAATCGCCTTGTCGACTCGCCGAGGTTAACGTCCAGGTGGGGATATCGAGGGGGCAGGTGGGAAGGGGGGCGGGGGATAAGAGGTCACTAATGAGTCCGTTAGCGTGCGATACGTCTGTGGGGCCCGTCGATGACGGGGCGGAATTCGCGGCCCCCCGCCCCGGGGGGTCCCGGCCAAGATACACACGCCAACCACCCGGGGAGGAGTCGGACATGTGTCGGGTGCATGCGTCCCTCGGCTTTCAACTTTCCGACGGCGCGCGCGCGGCCGCGCGTGAGATACTCGCGCGAGAGGAGAAAGCCTCGGCATTTCGTGCGTGTGCCGACCTCCTCCTTCTCTCTTCCTCTCTCTTTCTCTTTCTCTCTTTCTATCTTTCACTCATTCTCTCTCATTCTTTCTCTTACTCTCTCACTCTCTCAGTCCCTCTCAGTCTCTCTCACTCTCTCATTCTCTTTCTTTCTCTTTCTCCCGTACGTCGAATATCTGCTCTTAATTCTAAGCGATACATTCCGACGAGGTATTGTTGTGGGTGACTATTGGGTGAAAATGTGGGACGGTGCGCGGGTATCTCTCTGCTCTCGATTGCTTGAAGAACGCATGCGTGGAGATTATGGTTTTCGATTGATATCTTCGTTGTTGGAATAGGATTTTTTTTTATTTAGGTGAGCTGAGGAGCGACGATGAAAGTGAAGTTTTGTCATGATTAGAGGCGATGGTTTATTGGAGGTAATCGATTACTTCTTTGATTGAGTGTAACTTTTTTTTACATCAATGTAAATATGAATTTTTTATATGATTTTTTATATTTATGTATTTTATTTTCTGTTTGGAATTTGAATTCAAGGTTTTTTTGCAAGCCGTAAAAGAATTTCTTTTTTATTTTATTTAAAGGTTGAATCTCCTTGTAAAACGTAAACTACTGATGGATTACTGACGAGTTACACAATTCTAATAGAAATTGGCAATTATTGACTAGCAATTACTACAGGTAAACTACCTCCACACGTCCTTACTAGTTGCCTATCAGTACAGTTTTTAGAAGTTTCAGCAATTCTTGCAGTATTTTATTTTTGTAACGGTAATTAATATAAATATTTTTTTTCTAAATTTATTTTAAATAAGGTGTTAATGAAAAGTGTAAATGCAGTGTTCGAAATGATATACTAATCCAAACTTTGAGTACGCGAATTAAATATGGATTCCGTATAGTGTATAAGATAAATAATAAAAATAAAGATAAATAATAAAAATAAAGATAAGTAATAAATATTAAAATAAAATAGCTCCGTCTTACAAATTTATTAGATGCAAGGAAGAAGGTAGAACCGCGATAAAGTCTCGAGCGATCGGATCGAGGGCTCGTTGCACAATTGAAATCTTCGTCGGTCGATTACGCCGGCCGCTGACGTTCTATTAATCAATCACCGAAAACGACGCCGCGGCAGCGCATGAGTCTCTCGAAAGATCAAACTGGCCGCGTTCCCCTGCGGGGCGGCCGAGCTCTCGCGTCACTCCTCGGGACCCCTCCGATAAAAAATCCCAAATGTTTTCGTTCCGCGCGTGAATTGGTACACGCGCCGCCCTGGTCCTGGCCGCTTCTTACGAGGCTGCTGTCTCTTCTTCGACGTTTGGAAATGTTCGTGCAGTTTGTTTGATGGGTGCATCGAAACAAAAATTATATAGACTTTATTTATTAAATTTGTGGGAAGAACAGTGGATGGGGGTACTCCCCATATTAATAGATGTGACTACATATTTATTAAATTAATTAATTAATTTAATTTACGAATATTTGGGTTTAATTTTATACAATTATTTTATTAATTTTAACTGTAATCCGCTGGATAAATATGTTTAATTATTATACAATATAAGTAAAATCAAATGTTCACCATTTTCCGCACAATACACGCAAATTTTTTTTTATAGAAGATATTTGCTAAATTTTAGCAATGTATTTCATCGATTGCAGCTAAATTCTCAAAGATATTTACTTCCCTCCCTACTGAGAGATGTGTCAGTTATCAAAGCACAACCCCCACAAAAAAATTGTCAAACATCGATAGCCGTCGATCAAAATAAGAAAAAAGTAAAAATAAAATAAATAAATAAAAATAAAAAAAAAGATTCGCAGCGGACACTCGGTCCGCGAGGACATAGGAAAGGAACGCTCGGCACTCGGCCGCGGAACTTACCCACGCGAGCTGCACACGCGGAACCTCTAGTCATGACTGGTCGCGTACGGTTTTCGCCGGGCTATCTTCCGCGGAAAATCTGTAAAAAGTCGGCGCAACATCGCTGCTGCGAAGTCTGTCGACGGGCCGCCGCGGCTTGTCCGGCCGAGGATGACGTTGAGAAAAGCGCGAGGCAACGAGGAAGCGAATCCTTCCCTCGTAGAGTCCGACTGTCGCTTCGATGCCGTCGCCTGCTTGTCTAGGAGACTTCGGTTCCTTTTTTTTTTCGTTTTTATTTTATTCTTTTTTTTTCTGTACGCGCTCGAGGATGCAATGAGGGTGTATCGAAAGGTATGAGAGTTGCGTATGTATATTCTGAGGAGGTGTTTGTTTAATTCTTTTTTTTTTTAAGGTATTTGGTCATTTTTGTTTGTTTTACTTTTGTTTGATTTGGTTATTTAGTTGTTTGTCGATGATTATTACAGTTACGGTGTTATTTGCAGAATTAGTAATGTTATCAGTGCAAATAATGAAGAGATGATATTAGTGTTATCAGTTTGAAAATTGGACATATTATATAAGAAAGTAATTTAAATTAAATAATGGAATTTTCAAGAGTGCTTTCAAAAAAGTAGTAACTAATAAGTGAAAAAAATGTTTATGTAAAAAAAAAATGATTATGGTAATTTTTATCTTAGTAGTCTGTGGTCACATTACGCATACAAATAGTAAATTTTACAAGACTTTTTCAGTGTTTAATTGATTGATTTTCTAATACATGCATCAAACTTTTTGACTAAAGATAAAATTATAAGATAAGAAAAATAACAAAAAAAAAAAAAAAGAATCTCATTTTCCTCATCTTATTCTAAATTTTAATTTGAGTTAGTACTATTTACATTACACATTTAATTAATAAAAGAAAGTAAAACATAAGCCACTTTGCTGGTTCGACTAATCCTCAAATCTAAAAGAATATCATCTGTCAAGCAGTATTTTTAAAAACAACACGCCTCCGCACCTCCGAGGAAAGCGCCGGGTTTCCCCGAGGAAACTCACACCTTTTGGGAATCCCCATAAAAAGAAGGTTCTCGAGAAAAGCGAACGCGGAAAAACTGGTGCTCCCTATCCGTCCTCCCTTTTTTTTCTCACCGTCCGCTACACACGTGGATCTGCTTACTTACACTTAACTCGCCGCGTCCCCACCCTTGCGTTTTTTTTATTGAGGAAACGAGTCGACCGGTGGCCGGTATACGCTTAGTCCCGCTGAGAACCGGCGACCCTTGTAAATCAAAGCCGTCCCGTTAGAATCTTTTAGCGTGAAAAGAGGCTGGCGATGTTGCTGGAGTGGGGGTGGAAAAAAGGAGTTGCGCAAATATTTCGGGCTTCGGTCTGCTTTTGATCGTAAATTTGACGAAACGCGTTTTTTTTTCAATTTTTTTTGTCAATGTTTCTTTTTCAATTTTTTTTAATTTTTTTTGCTGTTGCACTTTTTTCGTTTGTTTTCTTAAATGTTTGCAGATGCAGGTACTCTTTTTTAAATGTATCATTTCAGGAGTATATGTACAGTAATATTTATAGTGTATGAAGATTGTATACGGGTGAAGTCATTTTTTGATATCCTCTTTTTATTATAAGACATTGTCATTATCTGAAAGACTGAATAACTTGTTTGATTTTATTTGAAAACTAAACCAATATTGAGACAAGTACATTCACTTTTTAAGTTTAAAAAGAAATTAATTTTTTCAATTGTTTCATAATCGAGAGAGAAATTTTTCATTATTAATAAATTTAAAAAATTATACCTAAATAAAAGCACAAAAAATATTGTAAGAGTCAATTCGTAAACACCGTACGTGCACAGAAAAAATAAATTAATTTAACAAAACGAAGCTTTGGTTTGCTAAATGAATAACTTGTTTTTTTTTTTAATCAACTACACGTTGTTTTTTAAAACTATATTAATTTCATAGTTTGAGAAAACTGTTTATTGAATTTCAGGAATTCAATTTGCTTGGAAAAACTTTTAAAACTTACATATTTTTTGTTTTAAATTACTAATTTTGTTTTATAAAACAAATATGCTATATCTATTAAATTCTGTAATGAAATACAAAAGAATTTTTGTTCAGCAATCGATACAAAAATTAAGGTACCCGTCATTAAGAAATTTGAACGCAATATCTCTATCCTGAATTCAATACTTGTAAATTTCCATTCTACATTTTATACGTAAAAAATCTACTCTGTATGAAAAATCTATAAGAAACAAATCAATCGCACATCATCGAACGAGGACCGGAACGATAGTTTCAGCAGGTCACCAGCACCAAATTCACTGCATTAAAAATCTATTATAAGTACAAAAAGCCTCCTACATAAAAAATCTACTGCATATAACAAATTGACTACATAAAAAATCTACTGCATATAACAAATTGACTACATAAAAAATCTACTGCATATAACAAATTGACTACATGAAAAATCTACTGCATATAACAAATTGACTAAATGAAAAATCTACTGCACATAACAAATTGATGACTACACAAAAAATCTAGTAGCTAAAAAATTGACTAAAAAGAGATTTATTACAAAAAAATGTAATTAAAAAAAATCCTCTATTATATGGAAAACCTATAAGAAATAAAATCGATCGCATATGATCGCTTCAGGATCGGAGTGAGCGATCCGGCGGGTCCAGCGAGTCGAGGTGCGGCCGGCCGGGACGCCGAGGAGCGACTGCGTGCGTCTCGTCTGCCTGTGGCACCGCGCCAATGGGCGAGTCCGCCGCGTGAGAGGCCGGCCAATGGCAGCGCCGCCGGCCGCCTGGTCCTGGATCGCGGGGGCGGACCCTCGCTCCTCCCCCCGGCCTGCGTCCACGGCGCGTAACCATGGAAACGAGCCCTGGCCGACCTCGACGGGATCATCGTCGGCGCCGTCGACGTCGACCCAACGACGGACATCACCTCGACGTTGGAAGGCCTGCAGGCGAATCTCAGCCGGGACAAGCTTCTTTATGAGAAGGATGTACGGTTTGGAAGGTGGTGGACATACTTTTTAGGAGAGGCCCAATTTTTTCGATTTTATTGTGTATTTTGTTTCTTGAAAGAAAAAGTTTGGCTAAAATTTCAGCAAAAAACCAGCTGGAATTTAACTAAATATTAGATTTATATTTGTACTAATAGGTTTTAGATGAAATTCCTTAGGAGCGCAGCTGATTTTCAGCTCTAATTAATTAGAAATATCACATCTTGTTAAAGTAGAGTAGATTAGAAATAAAATGTAGCTGCAATTAAGTTAAATTGGAATTGCAATTTAAGCTCATGATTTAGAATTTTTTTTTAAGCTAAAATTTTAGCTAAAAGTTTTCTGCGGTAATGTAAAATATCTCTTTTTATAAGGAAGCTTCTCGGTACGAGGGTAATTAATTCGGGGAAATTGTAAAAATTGACGCGTAGATCATAGCAATTTTTTATATAAAATTGGCGCTGTTTAAAGCTAATGAGCTTTAAAAAGAAAAGCTTTAAAAAAAATTTTCTGAAAATAAAAAATGATAATAAATGTGGATATTGCCAATTATGTATTATGGAAGTACCAATGTCCCAGTGTTTCAGAATCGTTATACTCTTAGGAGTATACTCCAAAATGGTTGTATAAATTTAGCCATCACATTGGCTAATTTTACGGCCGACTTTAATCATATTAGACGATCAAGTTAATTAAAATTTATTCTGCTTACTACTTACATAGCTTATGGTACTGGAATCGCGATGCCAGTAAACAAACATAAACTTTAAATTGTCGCCTCTAAGAAAGACTAGCATATTTCTGAATTCGCACTAAAAAATCTTCTTTATGATAGGCAAAGCTTTCACTAAATTAATAACAAAAAAATCTGTGAAAATACTTAATAACATTACGTTTATCCATCATATAATGACGAGCGTTTATTTAAATTCAGAATTTTTTCAAATAAATTTATATAAAAAGTATGGCTTTTATCAGAAGTCTGAAATGTGCTGATTTTGTTAGAGCAGATGCGGTTAAACGCAGTAAAAAAAAAACAAAAAAAAAAAAACAAATCTGCAAAAACTCCTTCACTCTGCAGATCAATCCCAATCGCAAACCCCACCGGAACCATATAACATCAGTCACGTGGATAGCACATATATATATGAGTAATCTCATAAAAGACGAGCAGAGAGAGAGAGAGGAAAAGAGAGGAAAAGAGAGAGAAAGAGTGACTGAGTGAGTAAGCGAGAGAAAGAGAGAGATAAAAGAAATCGAGAGAGCCGCATCGGATGCGAAGATTCAAAGGCAAGTCGACGGCGCAACAAGTGTGCGCGCACCGCTCGCCCCGCCCTCGCGCCGGCCGAGCGGAGGCTGCCCCGGGGCGACACGCGCACGACCACCTCACTCGTGGCCCGAGCGCGTCCGCGACCGCTCACCCGCGCTTTCTTTCGTTCTACCTCCGTGTACACTCCGTCGTCTCCTTTGCATCTCTATTTTACATTAAAAATACAAATATCAAATAAATACACACACACAAAAAATAAATAAAATAAATAGCAATTAATTAAATAAAGTTAACGCTCGAAGGACAATCAATAATCAGGACGCCCGATTGAGGGGTAAAAGTGCTATATATATATATACACGGTAATCGGACGTTGACGAGCTTCCCCGAGTGTGTCGTCCGGTGCTCTGCGTACAGTGCGAATTGCGCAGCAGCAGCAGCAGCGGCTGCCGCCGATAAGAGCCGATGCACCAGCGAAGCCTCTAGACGCGGGATCTCGACGAGGCTCGCACATGAGCGACGAGGGCATGGCCGACGTCAAAACCGGCGTGACGACCGCCGCCGCGGCGATGCTCGCCGACGGCGCCAACAACAGCGGCAAGGGCATTAGCGCCGCCGTCGCCAAGGTTCTGGAAGGGTACGACTGGACCCTCGTACCCATCGCCAGCAAGTAAGTTTCACTGGTGATTTATTACCTAAGAGTTGGAGTGTGTTTGTTGACGCGATTTAAAATGCATTGAGAGAAATGTTCTAGTGAAAATTTTTGTACTGCCTGCGGAAGTACTATAACTATAAAGTATAGTATTTTTTTTTGCAATTTAGTCAATTTTACTATAAGTAATATTAGTATTTTTTTTTCAGAATGTTTGAGTACACTTCACAGACAGTATAGTAATTTTTACTAGAAAATTTCTACTTTTCTTCTCTCAGTGCGTTTCATGAATATTTTTAAAAGGATCGGATGATAAATAAAATAAAGTTGTTCTTTACGAGGAGAAGATTCTCTACTGTAAATTGCAATAGGCATTTTTAATGTTTTTATAGAGAATTACATTATTGGAAAAATTGCACTAACTTCTTGTAAAACTTGCTATTGAACTGCAGCAACAATTTTTAAATTTACATTAAATTTTGAAAGAGATTCTAGCAAAAGAAAAGTATTGCAGTGAAAATTAAATTAAAAAAATGAAAAGAAGAATTAGTAAATATTTCATTAAAGGGACAAATAAATAATTTCTTTGAATCAACGAAATACTTTTTTTTTTAACAGCTGAATGATGTTATTTGACTCAAAGAAATTATTTAGTTGGCACTCTTTAAAGTAATGTTTATTTGAAATGACTAATTTTTCTTTTGAGCGTACTGCAAATTTTTAAAATAAATCACACATCAATTTTTGTAAATTATCCTATACGGCTTATAATTGCGTGCAACATTAGTATAAATTTTCCCCAAATAATTCTCTCGATCAATAAGATTCTGCAATTCTGATACGACACAATTAAAATGCAAAAAAATTAATTCTGACAAAAATGTAATAAACTATAAACAGTATGTATTATAATATGACTTTTGAATAATTTTGAAAACTATTTCTCAAGAAAATTGCAAGGAATAGTACGACTCCAAAAAATTAGCGAAGAAGTCGAGAAAAAAATAAAAATGTACGCGGGGCACGCGCGAAAAGTCGCAGTTGGGGATATCTTGCATTTTTTTTGCGCTTGAGCTTAGAAAAAGGCAGGTGCGCGCGCTAACTTAATTATGACGCGCTCGTTTCCCCGCGCGTCACCCTGGGAAACGCGGGAAAAATGTCCTCGCCGGTCAATTAACGCAAATTAGCTAATTAATGCTCGATACGTTGGCCGAGCTCGCAGCGCACTCTCGGCTCCGTGGGAAAGTGCGCGCTTGTTTTTTTTTCTCGATTATTTTGTTTGTATATACTTCGACTTGGCTCCGAATTTTTCATTGGTCGATTTAATAATTCGTGTGGTATGCACCTTATTAAATTTTATTTATTTATTTAGGAGAGTAATAAAGCTTTGTATCAGTACTTTATTATATATATTTACGAATTTTAATTTTAACGGATTAAAATTTTATTAAAACTATTCATTTCTCCATTTTGTTATAAAAAAAAAACAATGTAATCTCCTTAAATAAAGATAAGTTGTCAATTGAATGCAACTCAACCATCATAAAATAATTTCATTATGTACAAGTTTCTAGTATCTCATTGCTGATAAAAAAAAATCCGAGTACGCTAAATATTGTCATTCCAAATTCCGCGGGACCCTCGAACGAAAATTCCGTCAGTGAGAAAAGCGGGCGCGGAAAAATCACACGGTGCATCGAAATGCGCGTGAATTGCGTTATCAGGCCGCGCCACCCCCGCCGCGCGCTTATCGTCAAGCATCGAAGGGGTGATCATCCTAATGTTTACTTTACGCTCGACCGCAACACTGTGCCGATAAAACCTACTGCATTGTTTCAGTCGATTTGTACACCGCGCGCGCGACATAATCGCGCTGCTGCTTTTATCGAGTATTACATGGCGCAAATAGAGAGCAGAGTAAAACGTGCTTAATGTATGAACTTATGCAAGTTAAACTCGTCCGCTTCATAATAAACGAAAAGAAATTTTTTAAACCGTGTACTTTTGTAATGAATTTATTTAATAAATAATGAAAGAGGATTTTTTTAAATCGTGCTTTTGTATAAATATTAAAAACTAAATTTTATTCAATGGATGTCATACTTAGATCGATATATAAAAGGTACGTAAAAGTTTAATAAAAAATCTCCAGTGCAAACCATTTTAATGAAGCTCTTAATTTCTAGAAATATCATTAATTTTTATAGCATAACAAAATTTATTTTCCTAATATCTTCACTTTTTTATTGTACTTATGTTTGTTATTAAATAAAATGACGATAAATCTATGACATTAAATTATTTATACATATAGGCTATAATGAAGTTTAAATGTTTGGTAATGAATTTCATAGATTTGAATAATTGTTACTATGTTAAAATTTTGAATCGAGTATTTATTAATTATCTAATTTTTATTTCACTTTATTTTGTCAATTAACAGGTTCTTAAACACATTCATATAACATAAAAATGCATAGTTAATAACATTAATCGTCTTGAAGACTTTAGATATTTTCAATTTCTACGATATTATGTATATAAACAGTACTCAAAACGAAACTACACTGACAAATGATTTCTGCAAAAACTTCTATAGGGTACCTTAATCATAGCTTGGATTGTTCAAATTTATTAGAAATCCTCAATAAAAATTTTTAATGAAAATTCCCAACTGTAAAAATTTTAGTAAAAAATTTATTTTTAATAAAAATTGTTCAATAAAACGAAGTGCTCAAATCCGGAGATTAAGGAACGAATGGCACGCCAGATCGATTCCCGCGCACTAAAAAAGCCCACCGAGTGTCTTCCCTCACATCCGGATACGAACGAGAGAAAAATCAACTCTCGACGGCGCGATGGTTATAACGCCTCGCGGACAAAGCGCGCGAGACTGCCGCTAATTACTCCACTCTCCCGTCCATTAGTCGTCATTTTTCTTCCCCGTGGGCTAGAAAAAACAAAACTCGCCTCCCCGCGCGCGCGTCGACGAAAGACATCGAGGAGGCGATCCACTCCAGACGCGGGCGCGTGTCAGTCCCGACTCCGCGGGAAAAAGTTTCACGCAGTCATCATCATACATATATAGGTATATGTGTATGTACATTCATACTTATATAAATGCATACCCATATATATATATGTTTATATGTATATAGACATGTAGGGAAAGGGATACTCTCCTGCCGGTGTTATTTTAAGCGGACCGCTTTTCACGAATTCTAGCGCGCCGCGAGTCACGATGATGCCACCCCCGGGGCTGCGGGATTCCCGCCCGTCATCGGACCACTTGTGCGACTACCTGTTGCCCTCGCGGCTCGCCTCGACTATGTCTGACGCTGATTTCTTCTTTTTCTTCTTTTGTGACTTGGGAGGGCGCGAGGATTGTTTCGATTTGGTTATTCTGTGGATGTGCTGCGGGTCGCACGGAGGGCGGGTTTGATTGTTTATTTCAGTTGGATTGGGGTTGATTTTTGAAAATTCTGATGTTTTTTTATTATCTTGTGGCTTTTCTCATAATTTTCTTTAAAGAGATGCGATGACAGAGTTTTAAATTTTGGCGCTATATTTCATTAAATGGGAAATTTAATCCTTTAATCAATCCGATTCCTTCATAAAAACGTCTTTCTTTTTTTTTTTTTTAAGAAAAAAATTTAATTTTTAACATTTTTAGAACTTACCTTTGCATAAAACTAAATCGCAATAAAGCAAGTTTATCTTTTAAATTCGTGATATGAATTTAGCGATTGTGATTCATTTAGATTTTGGAGCTTTTCTTGAAATCAATCTCGAACTGATTCTAATTTTGCAAAAACAAAATTTAATTTGTTTTCATTTTAGAAATTAAATGCAGATGAACTCTTAATAGAGCAGGAGTTCTAGGAAACAGCTAACGAAAAATCTTTAATATATAGTAACTAATAGTTACAAAAAATTGAATTTACAAAAAATTATATAAAATTCTTATAGCGCATATATATTTATGAAAAAAGAATTAAGTACACAAATCAAAGTCATCTTAATGCCCATTAAAAATGAAATACCCCCTCGTACAATTGTCATAAAAATTAGCATAAGACGCCATCGACGGAGCATAAAAATGCTGCGGCTGACACCAGTCGCGAAAGTAACGGGTTCCCGAGGGGCGAGCGGGCAATAAAAATGAACGAGGAATAAGACCGGCGGACTAAGAGCCGATGATCTTTCTTTGCTCGCAGGGGCTCGAACGACAAAAGAGTGGCGCACGTGAAGAGGCCGATGAACGCGTTCATGGTGTGGGCGCAGGCGGCCAGGCGGAGGCTCGCCGATCAGTACCCCCAACTGCACAACGCCGAGCTCTCCAAAACCCTCGGCAGGCTTTGGAGGTGAGTTTTCATAATTATATGATTTTTAATGCATCATATTTCATATTTTTTAAGGAAATAAAATATACATATTTATTTTTCAAATTACGGCAAGAATTAATTATCTGAAGTGCGTACTTGTTGAGTAAGAACATTTTTTCTTAAAATTATTGTAATATACATTGATACATTTTTAATTAATTAAAATACAATTTCATAATTGTGCATTTAATCGTTTATACTTTTTATAGAAAAATTAAATTTATTTCTTTCTGAAGAATGGAGTGAAATTTTCATCTTATTTTTTACGTATAAGTAAGTTAGATAAGTAAAAATATAACTTTGACGAAAAAGCTCATTAAAATTAACAGTTTCATGAGTATGAAGAATAAAAATAATTAGTGTTATAGTGAAATTTGCATAATATTTATTCCAATTTCACTTTCTGAAAAAGAGATTTTTAAGATGTTCAATAAATATATCGTTTTCTTCAATCAATAAGCGAACATTCACTTCGAATTAGCAAATTCTTATATATTTTACTTTACACTAGGTATTATTTAAATCTATGGATCTGCAGATTTAATTAGCAAGCAATAAAAGGTGTCCTCAATGAATTTTTTCGTATTAGTTTGCCCCTCTGCCTTTTTAGAATTCGAAATGTTTTCTATCTTATAGAAAAATATTCAACGATATGACACCGTAAAAAGACTCGTATGCATAGGCATTTTTCCCCCCATTTTTCGCTACAAAATCCTAAAGTTGACTTACTCTGTTTAAACAGCGATAAGATATATACCGTCCCTGCAGATATCACTTCATTCACATTTTATTTCCTTCTCTCATCCAAAAGAAAAAACAAAAAAAAAATCGCGATAATTTCAATTACGCGATATTCGCAAATCTCTCGTTAAAAGAAAAATCCTTCGAAACGCGCGTATATTGGAATGTTGAAGGCAGCTGGCACCTCAAGATCCGTAGGTATACAAACGGTCGTTTGAATGAGAAAAAAAATGAAAAAAAAACTGAAAAAAAATGAGAAAAAAAATATTAAAAAAACGACGAGGCGCGCGCACGCGTGGCTGAATGCATTTTAAAAGCCGTGTCCGTGCGATTCATTTCGCGACTCCAAGTTAAACATGCTAGTGCGAACAGGCGAGTTAGACGGCCAATTTGCACAAAGGTGGCGAACCGTGAGAAAGTGACGTCCCCACGCGCGTATCGTGCTCGCGCCACTAACGCTCGACAACATCTTTTTATTTTTATTTTATATTTTTTTTAATTCTAACTCTTCCAGATGGCTGTGGAAAATAATTGTAAGTTTTGATAAACAGTCGAATGGCCGTAATTTATACCTTCCTTTTTTTTTTCGTCTACTATTAATAAATTATGTTCATTCTAGTTTTGTTTTGACGTAGGTAACGACTTTGTAGAAGTGGTTTTCAAGTGAACTATAACAAAAACGAGTTAAAAATAATCTTCAATTTAATTTTAAGAGCAATTTTTTTATTTTTTGAAAATAATTTAAAAAAAAAAATTATAACTCAGCAATTTCTAATTTTGCCGGACTTAGGATGATCAATACGATCCAACTTGATTTTCAATAAGATTTTATTAAAAATCGTTGTTAATGTTTCGATAGTCTTTCTACTGACTTCTTATCAGGACTATAATACAATTTTTTATAATATAATAAACAGTATAAACTTATTGAATTTTCATACTATTTATGAGATATTTTTTTTATTTATAACATTAATAATTACTGGAGTAGAAAATTTCCCTGTTTCCTATTCAATAGAAACTACTAGTGGCTATTCACAGTTTTTGATAAAATTAATTAATGACTGGGAATATATTTAAGAATTGAATGATTATTACTTTAAAGCTCTAGTCTCCTTACACTAAATTTAGCAATTTATTATAAACTGTTTACAAGAAAAATATTCCAACGAGTATATAAAACTGAAAAAACTTAAACGACGTCTGCTCAAGCAAACAAAAAACCCAAGATTTTGACTGATTATTTTCATAATTACACAACACGTGACGTACAGGCCGAGACACTCGAAAACAGAGTGAAAAAAAAATTAACGTCTGCCATTAGAAAGAAAGATTAGGCGTCCAAAGTGTCGACGTCTGTAGTCGTTTGTGCGCTTGAGAAAGACACGGGGCCGGTGACTATTGTCTCGGCAGTTCGCCGAGCACGTGGCACGAGGGGTGGGTGTTTTTCGAGGGGTTGACAAAAAAAAAAAAAAAAAAAAGGAGGTGAGAGCGCCTCGTAAATCAGGGCCGATCCGTCAAGCCCATTTTCCTCGCGCCCGCGCCCACGACCCGTAAAAGAGTAACTTTACGCCTGCGTGTTTAGCTCAGACGAAGCGCCCGGCTCTATATATGCGTCGATCGCGGAACACTCGGGTTTTACTGCGCTTTGTTTTTGTAGGAATTTTTTCCGTGTATATCGGACTTATGAAGCGCGGGTGGCGCTGGAAATTTTTTTTCTTTATGAGGAACCGGAATTTTAAGGCTCTTATTTCGTATATATTTTGTTCGGGAATTTGACAGTTTTTTTTGCGTAATTTTTATATTTTCCTTTTTTTAATGGGCCGATTTTTTTTTGGGTTTGGAGAAAGTGTATTTTTTTCAAATGAAAATTTGACGCTTATAAATTTTTAGCCTAAGGGTAGTGTAGCTCATTTTTATTTTTCTAGTATTTCTGGGCGTACGTTTTTTACTATTTTCTCTGGGTTTAGACAACATTTTTCAGCTTTTGATAAAACATTTTTTTTATTCATAAAATTACTTACCTAATAGTATTTCGATTTATTTATGAAAATTATACTGGTCCACAGCGTAATACAAATGATTTCTGCTAAGCCAACATTTTTTAAATTTATTTTAATTTAATTATATAGCAGATATAATAGATGTAATATTTTTCTAATGTTAAAATTTTGTTAAATATTGTTTAGAATAAAAAATGATTATATGTTTAGGGGAGGGGGTTATTGGGTTATCTGAAACCGTACTCAAATAAGTGACCTTGTAATCACATTCAACCACTTGTTAATTATTTTATACGTTTATAATTTATTAGAATAACCAGTTAAAAATTTCGACAAACTTAATACGATCACCAATACATCTTTCTGACGAAACACATTCCAGATTTAAAAAAAAAACTATGTACTTTTGTTTTTATTTAAAAAAAAATATAAATACTTTGCTCATCGAAAACATTATGTAAAATTTTGCATGCAATATCATTTATTGTTTTTTGCCGATTTCTTTACAAGCTCTTTATAAATATTAAAAAACTCATGCATTGGAGAATTTAAATGTTCTATTAAAATTTTCATTGCCACTTATATTATTAAGTTTAACATTATAATAAATAAATAAATTTAATAAATCTTAATCGTCTAATAAAGTAAGAGTCCATCTTTTTCCGGAACTCTAAGAAGTATCAGTCTTCGTTATAGACACGACGACATCATAATACTAATAGCCTTATCTCCAATTAATCAAAAAGGTAAATAATCCACGTAACTCCATGCAATGCAATTACAAGATAAATAAATCAGTTGTTTGATCTACATCAAACCTTGGAAAATCCCGCAGCTAAACGACAATCAGGTGCACCCTCCCCCTTCCCTCACTACGTTCATACCTGCACCCGCACATAATTCATTTTCCAAGACGCGTGCGCGCTCACCTTACCCCAGCAGGGATACAAAAAAAAAAGAAAAAAAAAAGAAAAAAAGAGGCGGAAGAAACGAAAGCGAGAGGCGAAGTCGGGTAGTGCTTTCGCGAAAGCGATAAGGGGGAATTCCCAGGTGTCTCGGCGACTCTCCTTGAAAAACCGCCGTCCTATCGCGGTGTTTACACTCGCCTTATCCGCGGCACCGGTGTCAGAGCAGCGGGCACCGGGGGCCGGAGGCGCGGGAGGCGCACAAGAAAGGCCCGAGATATCCTTGGGCATCCTTGGCGCGTGCGCACGCACCGCAGCTGGCCCCGGAGGCAGCTTTCGGCGCGTGCGCCCCCGCGACACATATAATACCTGCGTTGTGCGAAGGCGCGACCCCCGCCCATGGCTCGCAACAGGTGGAATTTCCTCGGCGTCGGTGCATTCGCTCGGGGAGAGAGGCGCGTGCGCAAATAGCCGGCGCTGATACATTGTAATCGCTCTCGGGATTCTCGGTATAATCGAAAAAAAATAAAGTCTGCAGCACACGTATAAGGTTGCAGTGGGCTTGGGCAAACGAGATCGCGGGCTGCGATGGCGATAGCCGATTTTTTTAGAGTGGGATTGAAATTTCGGGATGAGTCAGCGCTAGCGACCGGGACCCTCTTCTTCTTTTTTTTTTTTCGGTTGGATTTCGGTACTGGCTTCTTTTTTTTTAAGTTAAAGTTTAGTTAAATCTAATGCGATTAATTATTTGACCCACGCGGAAGTATTTCTTACAATTTTTATATTTACTGATTTGTTGCACAGACTGACATTGTGGCAAAATTACGTTAGTTTCTTTCAAAATTTATTTTATAACTGACAAATTCAAATTTTGCTATATATATTACGCTATATCATTTAAATTTTTGAAGGAATAACGTTAATCTGGTAAGACATTAAAATTAAATTTTGCAATTTTTCGTAGATCTTTTTCTCCCCGTGTACAAAATATCGTTATCGATATAAAATTGTTAAAAAAAAAAAACAAACATTTTGACAGATATGAGTATGTACATTAACCCCAACAAAAAATTAAGCGTCCCTACGAAATCTACGAGAACTTGTCGCACAAGTGAGCCTCAAAAAAGCCGCTCCCAGCATATGGTAATCCACTTAGGTAACGACTTCAGCAATTGACTTTTTTCCCGAACGAAAAAAAAAACGACGTGCACAAGGTTCACACGAAACTACTGCTATCCAAAATAAAATTATCACCGTACCCCTGTCTTTTCCTATGGAAAATTTACACAAAAAGAAGATAAGTCTACCACACCACGCAGAAAATTTTTCAGTAAAATTTACAAGTTCTTCGTCATAGTAAAAAATTTTTTCGTTTTTTCGATTAATGCACCTGCGGATTATTGCGGAACGATACCGAAAAAGTCACAATCGCGCTCAAGTAATAAATTATTTTATTAAATCATTTTGTAATTTTTTCAGTCAACGGTGAAGTACAATTTTGACCGATTTGGTTTATCATTTTATATACGGAAGTATACGCAAACGAGATAAGTGCGCGAAATTTGAAATTTCGAATCCATTTTTACGATTAACAATTCGTCTCGTAACTTTTATTTGTTTATTTTTTTTTCGTAAATGTTACTGAAAAATTCTCTACATGTGGATTTCCACGAGGGAACGAGCCGCTTCCGCAGAAATTCGCGCGTACATAATTTTTTCCAGGCGCGCGGCCCCCGTGAGACTCGCGGCTTATCTGCAATCGCGGGGCCGAGCGGAAATCGGCCTGATGGAAGACACGTGGACGGGGCTGAGATCAATCTGGCCGCATCTCCGTCTCTGCTGTACCCAGCCGATTCGGCGAGGGCAAAAAGCTTCGGACTATCGCTCGCCGGTAATCTTCGGCCGAAGGATGAAAATGAGGCGTGATCTCTCGGCAGTCGGCGCAGAGGTTTTTCGCGGACAACCCGTGCCTTTTAATTTAATCAAGTCGCTCGTGATTGATTGTTGCGGACTCGATGGCTCCTCGCTTTTAGATTATCGTTTTCGAGGAATTCTAGGATTGAACTTTAGTTGGATTTACGTACTGGGACGAATAAATAATTACGTAACTTTTAATGTTGATTTGCATGTGTATAACGTAGGAGAAATAAAAGAAAATTTTTTATTCAATTTTAATTATTTTTTACGGCGGAGAGGTCTTCTTTTGAAAGTCGTTTTTTTTTTTACTGCGGTCATGTATAAATCAGTTTGTGTACTGCCTTGTAAAAAATTTTAATAAAAATCAAAATAAAATTTTATTCTTCCAGACAGTACACTAAAAAACAAAAATTATTTGTTTTCATCATTGTATGTATTGAAATTTGTTTATACAACAACACGCACAATTTAAACCCAATATTATAGAAAAAGGTAGAAAAGAAGAGATACTTCTCATCTTTTTTAGTTCTGTTCTTATCAAAGGAATTTGATAAACATTTATCGATTAATTCCTATCAACGATGCCAAAAGGAAACCTACTCCTGTTAGGTATATATCTTCCCCTTGATTTTCTCCGCGCGTGTCTTAAAAATCTACGAACCGCTAATCGCACGCGATAAAAAACTAAAGATTTCAAAGAAATACCCTTCCACTCAACGTCGCAGCGAGTAATCGGAATTCCATAAGCGGAAGCGAGAATCCGAAGATCCACCATCGGAGATCATAGCCGCGGAGAAAGCGGGGAGCTTAAAACCTACATGTGCTTTTCGTATAGCAACTCGCGTGCACTTTAATCCCCTCCGGGCACTCCAGAAGCGGCTCGATATCGAGCCGCGCGAGCCCCGAGTCTGGTTAGTGTTTTCTCGAAGAGCCGCGGCTTAAGGGCGAGGCGTAGGTGATCGCTGCGTTCCCATGACGTGGCCGTCGCGAGCGCGGCTCGGTTATGCGTATATTATATACTCTTCTCGCACGCGAGCCTGACAATGTCTGTACCGAGGGAACTCGAGAGGCGCGAGATCGGCGTCAACCAACGCCACGATAACCCATTCGGGTTTATTTATCGTTCGGATCGGGCTCTTTTTTTTATTTGCACTGTAATGTTTTTAAAGCTTAAAGCGTAACAGAAATGTTAGTGGTTGGAACTTGATAGATGTGTACGTGATATATCAATTAACGCGTTATAAAGATTAATTTTTTTAATTTCAATTATGCAGTTATTTATTTAACTTTATATCCGGGCTGTTTTTTTTATTTGTATAAACTTGAATAAGTAAAAAATCGTATAAAAGCAAAATTTTTTTTATTGATAAAATTTATATTATTATACTCGGCAATAAAAAGATTTTGAATTTTGGCGCCATTTGAGCTTTAATTTAGTGAATTCGTCTTTTTTTTTTAGTTTTATTACATTTTCGTAGATAGAACGAAATTTTATTATTTGCCGTTAAATTAAAAAGGTACCAAATAAACTTTAAGTGTTGATTAGAGAAAATTTACCGAGTTTTTAGCCATAAATATATTTTTTTCTGTGTTTTCTTTTTAAATTTAAATTCTTCGTAAACTCATGGAGCACATTAAAGTTAAAATAGTTCATAGATCACTTTAAATAGGCTAATTGCGTCTTTACAGGAAGGAGATAAACACGCACTATGAAAATTTTACTAAGAAGCAATTTAATGGATTCCTGTACGAAAATATCATAAGTTTTTATTAGCAATCAAATGATAAGCTTTAAATGCCTTGAGATAATTTCGTTAAAGTTCAGGGAGATAAATGTGTTTACCGATATTGGCAGCTCGTCCGCAGCTGAAGTCCGCAATTTGTAATGAAGATAATTTTTTCTAATTAATTTTTTTTTTAAATACCGAAAGATAATTTTTTTCTCAATTATTCGCACTCAATCGAGCCTTTCAATATTTTGAATTTTTTCCGGTATCCGTTTTTACGTAGTAAATCATCATCCAGCGGTATTTGTGTCATTCGATTTTTTTAATCTGTGATTTATCTTGCCAACTTTGTAGAGTGATTAATGACAAAGATTTTTAGAGTCTGCGGTAATTAGAAAATCTGTGATTAATTTATTTTATACGCATCTTATCTGAATTATGGCAAAATTGTATTGATTGTAGAAATGTGCATTTATTTTACAAAATCTCTTCAATAATTTTTAAATACATTTTTTCTTTTTAAATCCATCTATAATGTATGTAAATATCCCATTTTCTTTATACCACTCATATCTCAGTCTCAGCTTACACATATAGATTTATTATTCAATAAAATAATTTTTCTGCAAGTTTCATAAAAGTCTTAAATAAATACAATTAACCAAAGAAAATTACCTAAAAATTAAGTGCAGAAACGTAGAGTAGATAGTCGAATTTTTAAACGACTAACGTCCATTAAAGCAGCTAATGCATCATATTTTAAATTTTTTTCCGCGCAAATTCTCTTTCACTCAGAATCCAAAGAAAAAGCATCGCTCGGTGGAAATAAAAAAGGGCCACAGCATCTCCAGCGCGGCGCAATGAATGAACATACCGCGCAATCGGAAATCGCGCGTCTTGAGGAAGGGGGAGATTGGGAGGAAAGCTCATCTGGTCAATGGACTCGGAGCTTCCTCTCCCCGGGCACCGCGAGAGATAAGGAGCCACTGCGGCTGCGCTTTTTTCCCGTCGCCACTTGCAGCTCGCGCGCTGGATTCAATTACTCATGTGCCAGGGTCAGGCCGAGCCGAGATTCTCGCCGCGAGCGGCTCGAGCTTGCGCGTCGCTCCAGTTCTCACATGGAGCGCGCGAACGAAAGCCGCGCGCGGCTCCGAGGGGGAGGGAAAAAAATATGAGAGAGGAAGGGACGCGTCACCTTGGCTCGCGCTGCTTTACGTAACCCTCGGCTATTTTTGGAACGGGGGCCTCGGTGACGACGGGCCAGTCGGACCGACGATATTTTTCTTCGCGAAGTCCGACGTTGGGTGCCTAGTATATAGGCTTTCGTGAAGTTTTTAATGAAGAAATTGTAGATTTAGTTTTGTCTATATTGTAGAAGAGACGGGGAGAATTTAAAATTGTATTTTATAACAAAGTAAATGGAGAATTAATTGATTTGCAATTGCTTACAACGTAATTTTTAAGCAATAAAATAAAAATTATAAATAAATTTCGAATAATTGTATTATAAATATTTATTCTGACATTCTTATTAAAAGAGGTATAAATAAAAAAATATATAAATATAAATAAATAAATAAATGTATTTTAAAAAATTGAGGGTATGAGACTTATTGGATTTAGCTAGACCTTTCTTAAAATAATAATAATAATAATAATAATAATAATAATAACTATACCAGGATGTTGTGAGGTAAGAAAGAATCGGTTAAATGACAGAAATTTAAAATGATTCGAGTGAGTGAATTTAACATTTCTATTTGGTCAATAAAAAAATGTTCGTTTATTTAACACTATGAATAGAATAATTAATGAAATTAATAATCATTAAGTATAGCCGTAGGTATATTGCCTTTCGAGTTCCGCGTTTCGAGCTCGAGATCGGACGACTAACGGGTCGCCAATCGAGAAGCGCGCGAAATTTGAATTCCCTTGTGAATGTCATTCAAATTTTTATGTAAACCTGCAATTTGTCACGAGAAGTCACCTCAATCCTCCTCCTATAGTCTACAAAAACTCGACATAAGAAGCGCATATATATATAAAAAGAAACATCGATCCCTGTAATCAATTGCACCTGAACACTGTATCGTACAGCAACATATCAACCGATCGATTCGTTTCCAATTTTCCCTTTAATTTTCCGGCCGATTAACATCGGTCGATGCTCAATTCGGCGATTACTTGCCCGGCCGTACGAAAATTGGTACGGTACACGCGCGGGATACCGCGGCACCGTCGCGGGCACCGCTCGATACCGATCTCCCTTGGACTACTTTGCCCCATGAGAACGAGCCCGGCGAGAGAAATTCGTATCATCGCGGCGCGCCGACCGCCCGAATCATCGTCGCCTTTGTCGGCGCGAGCGCCGGTCGCGTGCCCCGCGCTCGGACGAGGGAAAAAAATGTGAGCGGCGCGCCGACGCAAAGTGATTCGCAGCGGGGCCACCCGCGCCTATGCCGACGCCGACGGAAAATCCTTACCGTTATGTTAGCCGAGCGAGAGAAAAGTTCCGGCCTTTGGCTGCGAATAGTTCCCTTTGGCTCGTGGGAGACGACGGAGAGTGGAGGAGAAAAAAAAGTAACTTTCTCGATCGATTTTATTATAATTGATTGCTCCTAAGTGATTGTTTACGTGTCATTAGGCGTGTAAAATTATATTAGTTTTTTGTAATAAATAATTTTGAAATATTTTTTATTTTTTTTTCTCCAATTCTTCTCTTCTATAAAATACTTGAGCTGAGAATCTTAATAAACTTTTTAATAAAATTAGGAGACTTTGGGAAAAGATAAAAATCGATTATTTATTCACTTATGTACTTTTAAACGTAAGAATTTAAAAATAAAGTGCAATTGCTGATATACTGTATCATCATAATTTTAGTAAAACTTTTTAAATTTTGCTTCTAGAGTAATTGCAGGAAAAATCGGTAATTGATCGGTAATCGGTAATTCGCATGGAATATTTATCGTTTGCAGGTGACATAAAGTATCGATCAATGGAAGTGGAAGGGAATAAATTATAAAATAAAGTAGAATAGTTTGTATACTGAACCACCATATTTTTATAAACAATAATCTTTTTAAATTAGTCAATAAAATAAGAGATAAGAGAAGTCGGTTGGGTTTGCGTATGAGATAAAGTATCGATCGCGGGAATATCGTTGATGACGTACATATTGTAATGTGGCAATGGAGATAAATTCGCGTGGGACGAGTAGGGGATTCAAGGGAAATTTCTCAAATGAGAATTTATATGTGCGCTTTATGGGAATCGCGTCGCTTATCGAAGGCCGGTTGACGATTTCTCGAAAACGATTTTAGATATCCGATTTAATGCCTTTTATTGTCCGCACCGAGCAAATTATCCGCGGATCGTTCGAAGTCGTCTCAGTTTTTTTCCTTAATAATCCGATTTAATGACGATAAATATCGTAATTGGAATCATTTCCATTTTTTTTTTTTTTTGCTTTATTTTTAATGTGCACGGAGTTGAATTTCTTAAAATGGTCTGCGACCTCTCTTTTTGTATGAAAGTGTATTTTTGGACGTTCAAAAGGTGAAAAGTAAAATTTTGGAGTACTGTAATAAAATATAGCGATTTACACCTACCCAATAATAAGCTTGTTTAATTAGCATCTAAAAGGTTGAACACGAAAGACGCATTTCGAATTCCATTAGTTTCTTTGAGCTAATCTTACTTCATTCCGATTGAACATTTCATATATTCTATTTATTTGTAAATAATTTACAATTTATAATTTTTAAATTCATCTATTAGATTCTGAACACTTGAGAATTTAATTATTTTAGAGATAATTCCGATCTAAAAACATTGACAACAAATAAATAAATACAAAAAATTAAAAAAAAAAAAAAAAAAAAAAAAAAGAAAAAATCTGTTTTATTTGCAGACAGCTTTCCGAAGCCGACAAGAAGCCGTTCATCGAAGAAGCGGACCGTCTGCGGGTGATCCACAAGCGCACGCACCCGGACTACAAGTACCAGCCGCGACGCAAGAAGCAGACCACGAGTGGCAACGGCACGTCCAGCTGTCGGGAGTCGCTGACCTCCGCGGCGAGGTCCTCCTCGTCCTCGTCCTCCTCGACGGCCTCGCAGAGCTACGGACCCAGCCGCGGGATCGCCTGCGTCGGTCTCAAGCAGGAGGATGTAGGATTATGCGAGAGCATGGCTGCCTCGCCGCAGACCAGCGGCTCGATCGGATCGTCGTCCCCTCCCAACACGCCGTCCCAGGGCATGTCGCCGCCCACGCCACCCACCACCCCCAGGGGACAGCACTTCGTCGGCCAGGTCGGTATTTAGAGTCTTTCGATTTTTTACGTGCTTTAGAAATTTATAGCTTCTTTAAGCATCAAAAGAATAATGTAGCGGTTAATAGTAATTTTTATACTATAGACATTTCTCTCAGGGTATAAGAAATATTATTATAAGTTCCTCATTGAAATGCTTCATTATAGCATGTCTTAGAGATTTTCTATAGGATTTTTTGTACGAAATAATATCCTGTATATAGAAAAATCTATGAGCGTATAAGATTCATACACGGATAGACTTTTCCAGTAAAAATTACGGGTACGACTCCCGTAAACGTGGGACAGTTTGCCTGTGTGGAAGAATTTACTGAACTGAAAGCAATTTTTACTGAACTGTTCGGTAAAAATTGCTGTCAGTTCAGTAAATTCTTAAGGGATGTTTCTAAGGAAACAGAAATAGTCGTTGAACAAAAAAAAATTCTACTTAGCAAAAGAAATATTAAAAGTTATTCCATTAAAATAAAAACCTCATTTTTTGGATGAACCATTAACTGTTGAAACTGTCTGCTTAGATATTTCATCCTCAATTTGTAAAATATATTTGCAATATTTTTAAATCATATCAAATTTTAAACGTACGATTGAATTTTAATTTTACTATCGAGTTTTAAACCTATATACTACATAGAATTTTAAATTTACTATCGAGTTTTAAACCTATATGCTATATAGAATTTTAAATTTACTATCGAGTTTTAAACCTATATACTATATAGAATTTTAAATTATTTATTTACTAACGAGTTTTAAATCTACTGTCTCGAATTTTAAATCCACATCAAGTTTTAAACATATATACTATATCGAATTTTAAATTTACTATCGAGTTTTAAACCTGCTATATCAATTTTTTAATTTAGTATCGAGTCTTAAACCAACTGTCTAAATTCTTTCCAGTGAAATTTGCTGGATGTATTCTAGAGTACTAATAAAGAATCAAGAGGCGTGTTTTTTTAAACTTACTATGAAATTGTTAAACAATCCGCGTAAAAAAATGTCGAAAAATAACGAAAGCTCCTATTCCTCAAAATCCAACAGAGTCAGCACCATCACGCGAGCGGTGCGATGTACCATCACGCCGAGTTGAGCGCGAGCCACATGCAGACGTCGCCGGAGCTGGTGCAGCAACAGCAGCACCACAATCACCAGCAGGCGGGAGTCGATTTCCGCAGTTACCTCGAGATGGCGGAGGGTCTACCACTGGAGGACGAGCAGCTGGGCAACTTGGGCACCCTGAATCTCGGCATCCCGCTGACCCTGCAGGAGTGCGAGGTCGAGAGCAGCGAGCTGGATCAATACCTGCCGCAGCAACAGCAGCAGCAGCAACAGGTTTCGCCGCAGCAGACTCCCGCACATCATTCTTATGTCAGTCAGGGCCAGGCTGCCAGCCAGTGGTTGCTTAACAGGTGGGCACTCCTTTTTATTCAATTTATTTTATTATTAACTTTGCTACGATTTTTTTTTAATGCTGCGTTGCTTTATGATATTTTTTTTTAAATAATAGGCATTCGAATTTTGTGCCAGTGTATTTTTTTTTAATTGAGGATGGCAATGGTTTCATGATTTTTTATTAATAAATTGTAATGTGTAAATTAAAAAATATTGCGTAACTATTTTTTAAATACCGAAGGATAATTGGCTCTATACCTGCATCAAACTATCTATACCGGATGTGACGGAGAACTGATATAGGACATACGTGATATTTTTTTTTAAACTTTCGATTTGTCATACTAAATTTTATTATACTCGAAATTTAGCCTTACAAATTATCACAATTTAAAAAATATAAGTACAAATACTTATATTGAAACTTCAAAAAGTAAATCCATTATTAAAATTGAGAGCTCGAGAGCTAACTTTTCAATCTTGACATTTTAGACCAATCGTTCTCTTTCTTCAAAAAGTTCTAAATTCATTGTAGTAAACAATAAAAATTTCTGATAAAATAAAGCGAATATAGTAGATGATAAACAATTTTATGCTCTCTCGCTATATGATCCATCATTCTTTAATTTAATTTCTAATATGATTAATTTTGGTGCTCAATTTGTATAAAACAGTTATAATTTTCCCTGCATTTCCGTATAAAATCATTTTTCGTCAAAGTAAACTTCAATTTCGTAACCAACAGTTGCTATATCATTTTCACATTACTCTATAGTCTTTAATAAGGACAAACTCGAAAAATATAAAGAAAAGTGGTATATAACTAATTGGTAGAAAATTTTACTATAATATTGTAAAATTGACTACCTACTACAGTAAATTTTTTTTTATTTTGCAAGTTCATCCATGCTTTCGTAAATGCTATAGTAAATTTAATGCAACATTTTTCTCCGTGCATACACAGAGAAAAAAATTCGGTTGAAACAACCATCCGCGCGTATAAATACGGACAACTACCACTTTTGCGTTGATTGAACGAAAAATTTGTTGAAATAATGAAGTATCTATTGAAACAATTGAACATATCATTAGAACAATCAATATTTTCATTAAATCAATACAATTTCAGTTAAATCAACGGAAAAAATTCGCTGTTGGTATGTATGCGTCCGGATCGTTGTTTCAACTGATTTTTTTTCTCAGTACAGGTACGTGTAAATTAAAATACTTTAAACGTAAAATTACGCGTTCATTTTCAGTAGATACGACGAGGACTGCGTAGACCGGTTAAGCAAGCGCCACTACAACCTGGACCAGCAGGCCGTGTCTTCAACGGACTCGAACAGCTGGGATGAACAGCAACAACAGCAGCAACATCAGCAGCAACAAATTCAGCAGCAGCGCAGTCGCGAGGAGATGATGAGGTACCACGAGCTCCAGCCTCCACTTCCGGCGCTCCCACCCGTGCAGTACATATCCCAGCACCATCACGCCCATCACTCGGTCGGTCAGGTGCCCACCCATCCCCACGTGGCTGCGGCCTACGCCCAGTACCGGTCGTTCGTACCAAGCATCAACAGCTGGGCTGACTACCACTGAACCTCCTCGCTATATGTACGCACTCTCAACATTTATTTCGATTTGATTCGAACTTGGTCACCAAAATGGTAATATTACTCGAAGAATACACTCGTAAAATATTTGATGAATTAACGTAACGTGTGTATGAAATGTGGATGCAAAAAACTGGATGCAAATTAAATTTAAAGACAAAAGAAATTTTTGAATACACACCGAAAGAAACGTTTTAGTTATATTTGCACCATGTTTTCAGTAAATTGATCGCAGATTGTAAATCTGAAAGATTTTACTGAACTGTTTAGTAATTTTTAGTAGATCATTAGCAATATTAGTATATGGATAAGCTTCTAAGTGTCAGTGTGTGACCCTAGTACCGTGATATCTACTAAAATTTCTTGAACGTTCGATAAAATTTACTAAAACATTTCTCTCAGGGTGCTTTCATTCTGACGATTTTGCCATTTTTGGGACTGCAGTTGTTGGAACGAGTCAATTGGCGTTCAACCGGTGAGGCTCGACGGTCCAGTGTCGACGACGACGGAAAAGAGACGCGAAGATTTTTTTTTTTTTATTAATTTTATTTTAGAACGCGAGGTAGTCTAATTCTTTTGAATGTACAGCTGTTTACGCGGATGTTGCGCTGAAAATTGCGCGTTTTCCTTCGCCACGCAATTATTTCTAGCGCAATGTTTTCTCGTTCGCGCGATTTTTCGCTATATTAGCGAGCTTTCAATGGAGAAGCTGAAATTAAAATGCTAACATGACAATAGAGCGCACTCTTTTTGACATTTCACTTGTACGACGACAGCAGAAGTGATACTGTACTCATTGCGATTAAAATAGTGTAACGATCAAGTGATCGTCAATTAAAACTACGTTTCGTATGTAATTTTTTAAAGTTTTGTTTTCTTTTTCTGTAAAAATTGAGGTAAGAAATTAATTTTTTTTTTTTTTATTACAAAATGACTTTTTTAGAGTATATATATATAGAATTATTTAAATAAACTATTGAACGAGTGTATGTAATAACGAGATTACAAAAAAAAACTTATGACAATGTAACGCGAAGTTAACATACATTGGAGAAGAATACGTTAAATATACCGACGCAAGTTGAGTGAACAATTGCGTCAAATTAGCCAAATACAGATGTAATTAAAATACCCTTTAATTACAGTGATCGATTAGCATATACGTAAGTCTAAGCAGAGTAGTAGGAACTATTTACTTCTTACTTATTAATAATTCAATTCCTGCTAAGAGAGAATTTTGGATCCGTATCATGGAAATTTGGAGCACATTTTTCTTATGACAAAAATGAAGAAATTTTGACACTATGTTTCATGAAAGTTAAGAATTTCATTATAATATATGAAGTTCAACAGAAAAATAATTTTATGAAGTTACCGTGCCGTAAATTTCCTATTATTCTTTTCTTCATGAAAAAACTGTAAAAAAAATCCATGGTCCAGATCTAAAACACTTTCCTCGTGGGTCGAATTTAAAACAAAAGAAAAAAAAAACTAGCGTAACCCAGCGCACAGCGCGTAAAACAAGTAATACACCCCCAAAAAAAATTAGTTAAAATCGAGTTAAAAAAAAAAAAAAAACAAAGAGGCATAGTAGTTGCCCAGAAGGGCCGAACGCTCGAAGATCGGCGCAAGAGACGAATCCGATCGCCGGTGAAAATAAAAAAGCAGAGCGTTCGGCCGCGCGCGTATATGTACATACGAGGTTTAGTGGCAGGGAGACGGACGGCGGCGCAATAACACGAGACTCCATGACATCATTCCATGACAGCCGGCCGGAGATTTCCAGGCCAAACAAACCTCACTCTCTCTACTTTACTTGGCGTTGGCGCGGAGGGAGGAGCCGATCTATACGCGCGGCGAGTAAACGCGCACTCGCGACGTTTGTGTGTCCTGCACGTCAAGGCGAGCCGATCGAACCTTTCAAATAAACCCCGCGTTTTGTTCCGGACGTATGTACATTGTGCATCGGTCGCAAAGTTACGATTTAACGGGTATACGCATTTAGCTTACCGCGAGAATGCACACCCTCCTGGTAAAGATACTTGAGTATATTTCTTTGAAATTTTGCAGAGTGATTCTTTAATTCAAGATAATGAAGCAGATAATGTGTTTCAAGATTTTGTTCCATAGGGTATACAATAAAGAATTACTAAAAAAAATCGGATTATTAAAAAAATCTAGGAGAAATAATAGGCGTTTACGAAAACGCTATAGTTACTCAGAAAATAAAAGTCGTAGACTTATATCAGATTAAAAAATGTCAATTGAATCGAAAGTTATGCCTCGTTAAATATTAATACAAAAAATTACGAAAGAAAGGTGGTTTTTAATTATCGGATAGATTATTCTACTATTTTTACTTTCTTATTTCATCTATACGTACAATCAATAAAAATGTTTAACTTTCTTTTTTATTTTTTATAATTTCTTCTACGAGTTTTAGTTTTTGCTGATTAGCCTTTCTGTAAACGCGTGTTTCTTCTATAGATTTTCGAATAATATCTCAGATTGTAGCTGTAGGTCCTATGTGTCAAAATCTCGAGACAAGTTTTTGTAAGATGATTATTAAGATCTAGTGAATTATTATCAGATTTATTGATCCCTATATTGTTTTTTTTTTGTTGAAATTTTAAATATTTGAGATGGGATCCTTTTTTTGAATATACTCAAAAAAAAGTATAAATCGTATTTTTATGCTAACATCGTGCAATTTAAGCTATTTTTTTAATTGGTTCCTCCCCTCGTGACTGCGCAAGCCTACCAATATACTCCATTTTTTACCGATCAGTCGATTCAGCCGTTTGATCTTCTCGCCAATCAGTTCAGCAGTGTATAAAGAGAATAAAGAGCGAGTCTGGTGTGCAGACTTTGCACTAGATTTTTGTACGTAGCAGAGTGACTGTCTGTTTTTATATGTATAGAATATATGTAATACGTAATAGAGAATCCGTGCAAAGACATTCTCGCGGCAAGTTTTCTTTCTTCTTGTTATCATGTACGACTATGCGATTTCGAGCGCGCAGCTTTTGTACTTAGATATATTTATTTACCTGAAACGCGCAGACGCCGATTATTATCAATTAATATTATTATATCATCATTATTATTATTGTATTAATGAACGAAGATGCTAGTATGTTAAGTTGAAAAAATAAAGATTTACTTGTAAAAATGCAGAACAATATTGCCTTTGTTATTTTTTTTCTCGTTCATCCTATATTATATACCTGCGTTTTGCACATTGAGTCGCTATTTCAGATTGATCTATTTATTCTTGTTTTAACAAACAAAAGGAAAAAATTTAAAGGTATGGTAATTAAAAGAAACTTTTACATTTAATTTATTTAATTTATTAAAACCTTTAATTCGAGAATTTAGTAGAATAAATAATGGAATATACTCATAGAAAATTAACTGTTTCCGACAAAAAACCGGAAATTATTTTACGCTTATGATTTAAGTAATTCATTTAATTTTTATATAAATACGAACGTTTGAGTCGATAATTACTTAATAGCTGGACTATAATAACTGAACAACTTCACTTTTTAAAAGGATCAGCTAGTACTTAAAAAGAAAAACACGTTTTCGCATAAAACAATATGCAAATTCTCAATAAACATTCCTAATTTCTAATGAAACCTTTTTTCTTAAATTAAAAAATATAGTAAATCTTATTCGTAATATAAATATTTCATGCCTTTCTTTATTTATCTCGTGTACATCTTATATATAATTTAAAAAACAAATGAATTATTAAGAATTATTAAACAGGCCAATCACAAACATTTTAATTACTACCCATCAGTGATCTAAAAATCAATATTCCTCCGAATATGGGTTGCGGAATAAAGGTGAAAATCAGGTCAGACGAGCTCGTTGCACCGGAAACGCGAGGATCTTTTATTGCGCGCAATAAAGCGCGGCGACCGGGTCGAGCCGCTCTCTGTCTGGACCGACTTCCGCGCCGTGTATACTGCACGGCGCTTGGCCTTATCACTAAATCCTTTCGTGGGTCTCCCGTGGGAACGTCGTTGAGACCCTCGGATGTTTGCGACTCGGTTCGTTTTTTTTTTCTTCCTATTTTTTTTATGCACATTGACTTTTCGTCCAGCAGACGGGAAAAAGTCAGACGACCAGGGGTGACTACACCTGAGAATCTTCTCAAGGTAGGATGTTTGGAGATCGCATGGTGTACGTATTGCCGGGATGTTTGAGGATCGTTGCTTCATCGGAAGATCTTGAATACGAATTTTATCTCGTAACGTTTTACTTTGCTCAGGTCCATATAAAATTTTAGATTACACTGAATTAGCTTTTTTGAGGGCTTCGAACTTTTCTGCGAACCTAAAAAATAGATAAATTAGAATTATTGGTTAAATTAACATCTAATATTATGAATATATCAATAAATATATATTTATATATAATAAATAAGTGTATTAAACTCCTGATAAAATGAAATTCAAAATTTTATTTAAAAATACTTAATTCATTTTGTGCAATTGATATTTACCTGCAGGAAGAATGCTTTTCTCAGCGTTTTGCTACCAAAAGAATTTTGAAAAAAACTAGAATAAAGAAATTTAATTAAATAAATTTTTGTAATTAGCGACAAGTAACTAAACTATCCGCTCAGTGAATGATCGATGACTTTGCTCTTCCGACCCTAGCAGAGTGATTCTCCGAGAAAGTGCTCATTTTTTGCGTAAAATCAAGACTTATTTTTTGTTTATAAAATGAAATTTTTTATATAAATAAAACTTCATTTACTTGAGAATGATAATAGAATTAAAACTTGCGAATTATCACCATTATCCAACGAAGGAAATGCTTTGACTACTACCATGGAATTTACACATAAAAATGTACACTTTCTCGGGGAATCACTCAGCAGCGTCGGTGATCAATCGGATATAATCCTTTGTCCCGCTGGCGATTCGGATCTTCTTCCCCTTTCGTCCGCCGATCGATCAATATTTGTGGCGGCCCGATAATTTTTTCTCGACAATTCGGCCATTCAACGGCGGAAGGATAGGAGAAAACTGGCGCGCGACTGCGCATCATAAAAGAACCATAAACTATACAGCTGTCCGCGCGGCCGCGTTATCACCACTGTTCATTCATCGGAAATCGCCTATTTCCGCGGCTTATCGCCGCCCCGGAGATTTACTATCGAATGGCGGATAATTTTACGCAATGCCGGGCTCTTTAATGCAAAGAGTCTTTAATTAATGCTGGATATAAGATGATGGATTTGATTTTTGTGGATTTTTTCATCATGGAGTTTTTTTATTTGCTTTGAATAATATACTTTTAGACCTGGAATACAAATATATGAGCAATTCTACAAAAAATAAGCAGTTTTGCGGTCGATCCATGATTAAAAATTTTGGATCGAGCACGCCTTCCCGTCCCGGTGCATTCTCTTCTATATACCTTTCTTAACAGAGAAAAATTATTGAACAAATATTACAGGTTGCCAAACTTTATTGAGGGCACTATAAAGATTAAAAAAATTGATTTAATTTTCAGCGT
>JAWWEN010000020.1:4745021-4756407 GCA_035582955.1 Sycophila texana
AAATAATCAATTTCTTAACTGTTAATTCCTAATTATTTGGTGGGATTTAAAGGCACATTCATTAACTATTAAGTCAGCGACTTTTTTCAGGAAGGATTCTTTTTATCTGTGTAGGATGGATGACCCTTTTGTTGCAAGTCGGGGTTTTCCACCCTAATTATCTTATTCTACGAACTATTCCGTTTTATGGAATACTCTCGGCACCATTGGCTGGAACAAGGGATGTTCCAAACTGGAATACCCTGGTTGCGAGAAGGAACTTGAAAACCATCACATCGCCCTACTGATATTCCGGATAAAATCATTCTGCTACCTCAGTTGCTTTCCATTTTCTGCGGGGGCTGCTTAATCGCCAGTTTGGTGTTTGTAATTGAAATTTATTACGCAAAAATTCGCGCATTTTGCTTAGCGATATTCAATTGTGTTTAAATGATTAATTTTAATAAATTTAATAGGTATATTTTTGAAGTAACCTATTCTAAAAAGCTTTTATCAGAATAAAAATTCAAAATATATGTAGTAGTAGTAACAGTGAGATGCACCTTATAAAATAAACATAAAAAGAAAAAAGAATGTTAATCATTTACTCTATGAGATTCAAGCAATATAGCAATTTTATGCCATATTGAATATAATTTTTATTATACTGCATTTTTTATTTCTTTCAGCGCACATAAGCGTAACAATAAACAAATAATTATAACACAATTAAATAATCACACATATCATTCTCAAACAGTCTTCTCCGTGCAAGTCGAAGAAATTAATTAATCCGCAAAAATTAAGCGAAGAAATCCGCAATTCGCTGCCGATCTCCCTCTCCTCGCGGCGGCGCTGTCCTTGGGGGGAAGCCGCGGCGGCGCGCGCCCCGCACACGCCGTCGACTCCGCACAGTAGTCCCTTTGTGCGGCCTATTTATTTATCTGTCAACAATTAAGCGGTGGCGGTCAGCTCTCGCAGCCGAATCCCCTGAAATGATTAATTTTCGTGACGCAACCGACTATAGCGCCCCTGCGATCGACTCCTCTTATAACTATCCCCTCCTCCCCCTCTTGGCGAGCCTCTTTTCTCCTTATCTCTAATGGCGACGATTTTTCGTCCACAGCCGACGATTTTTATTTTACGACTGCCTGGAAGTTGTGAAAATGATACCAGGAATTATGTTACATTTTTTCAGCGGGATGTTCAGATGATAGGAAAGAACGAGCGATGTTATCGCAACTCATTAGGGTGCTTAATTGACCGTAATGTGTCTAATATTTATTTTACGCGAATATTAAATACTGAATGCAATCAAAATTATGAGAACTCTTAATAGCGTATTATTGGATAATTTAGTATAGTAGTGAACTGATTTGATATATGCTGTAAAGATTTTTTGATCATATAGTTATAGGTACACTCGACGGACATTAATTCTTTCCGAAACGTAACCTCATTAACCAATGGTATTTCAAGATATTACTCGAAAGCCAATCAAAATGCCCACATTCAGAACATTCCGGAAAGAATTAATGTCCGTCAAGTGTACTTTAGCTATAAACATGTTCTGAATTGTCAAATCAAATCTAGAAAATCATTATTATTATTAACGAATTTTACACCTTTCGGTCTGTATAACATCATAGTTTTTATTGTAACACTGTCATAAAAGAGTATAACATACAATTATACATGTCAATTCTTTACACTTTTTCTTATTTGTTGAACATAGGTTAATCATTCGAAGTATGCACCTTTATATTTTACAAGAATTTTTTTAGAAATTTCGGTAGGTATAGCTACATATTTTATGTTCTAGTCTTTTACATTTTACATCATGTTTATATATTGGATTGCAATATGATCGCTTGGAAACTTATACTTATGTAGTAGTCATACATTTTTATCCTGACTTGAGCTCGTCCTAATGCATATCGTTGAATTCGGAACAAAATCAGCTTTCACAATGATCTCAGAATCAAATACATCTGTCAAATCATTGTGAAAACCAGTTTCGTCTGTGTTGAGCTGGAACATCCTTTTCCCCAATTGTGTCTTCATCTTCATAATTTGCTGTCTTGTCATCTGCTTTTTCTTCTTCTTTTTCGACTTATAAATAATCTTTCCAATTTAAAAGTACATATACCAAAATTGTTGACCATAATCAGCTGGAATTTGATTGGAACATCTTCCAGCTTTTTTGAGGCATTATCATTCAATCGAGGGTTAATCCAGCGAGAAAAAAAGGGAGAGAAAGAGGATGACGCAGGACATAACGCAGAGTGATTCTTGTGACTGAAAATAAATATTATTAGAAGAAGTCTCGAGGCTCGCTAAGTCGTCGTCGTCGATGTTGCCTTGAGCTGCGGCATCTCCTCTTCCGACTTCGGGCGCCGTGTAACTCGAAATTTCAGAGCCCTCTGGAAGCTCCGCTGCTCTCTAAAACAACAGAGACATGTGGTTAATGTAACATCGATGTACATTTATTGGAATTGAAGAAATTTTTATAAACCTTTGAAATGGCGTAAAAGAACTTTTACTTTATTTCATTTCTCGTGTGACTTCATGATCAAATAAATGATATAATAAATGACACTCTGGAGTGATTTAAAATTAATGAAGTGCTGAATTAAATGATACATCAGAATATGTTACTTTTTCAATAGTCTCTTAATACACGATGTGAATAATTAATGATTTTATATTGGAAGGGCATCACGAATAAATTTAAGTAAATAAATTTAATTGTATTTTCTTCTTAAATAAAGTTTATATTTCAATATGTTTGTTTTATCAATAACAGTATATGACTTACTCAAAAAAAAGGAAAAGAAAAAGAATTTTAAAATATCACCCGATGAGGATCGATGATGAAAAATCGATAATTATTGATGATCGATCGCGAAGTCATGTGCGGAATGCGAGCTACGATGATCGGTGAACTTTTCGGCTCGGAGAGAGTGTATATGTATAGCTTTTGTGTGTATATGTGTAGATTACTTTTATGGATCGCTGTCCACTAGACCGCCGAGGAAAGTTTACATTGTTATGACGTTTGCCGACTCGGACGATGACTTATTGCTTCGGCCACGAGATGATTCGGTGTGTTTGATGTTGACGGCATTGTTGCGCTTGACGTGATTTCAGTGTGTATATCGAAATTGAATTGTAAGAACGGCGAAGTAAGCTTTCGCCTCTCGAACAAAAAGTTTTCAATGCGTGCCAGATCGCTTAATGTTGTTACCTTTTTTTACGTTTCAAGGATTATGACTTTCGAGATTTGTTTTTATGTCTGTCGTTTGTGCGTTTTCTCTAATGGATTTATATCACTGAGAAAAGAACATGTTTAATTCAAATAATATACTCATGTTTATTCAAATATATATTTTAGAAAATAATTGTAATATTTGTTTGCTCTTAATATATTGTACGGTATCTTAATTTGTATTATACGTATAATTTTTATATAATTAGTAATTTATTATTGATTAATTATGAAGTTTTATAATTATCAATTATGTTCCCTGTTATTGAATCCTTTGAAACCATTGTTCTGTGCATTTTTTCTTTTAAAAAGTCCAAATCTATCATATTTTGAGTGTTCTATTTTTTTTAACTATAAGTACTTACTTTTAGCATAAGCAAAACTCGACTTTATAAACAATTATTGTTAATTTTAAATGCCCTGAAATCTTTTTTGTTATGTTCTAAGTCTATTTGTATATTAACATATACAATTTTTTGAAAATAAATTTAGTCATTTTTAATTGAAATTAATTTACGCTGTTATGATTCCAAAAATTTCTCGGTAATTTGTAATTAAGTACTTAGAAGTAAGTTTTCAGTTGGCAATCGAGCCATAATCTCGGGTCCAGATAAAAAAGTGATACTGCGTGCGCTTCCTGCCGCGCACGGAGGTCCGTACCCTGAGCGCACGGGAGCTGCGCGTCATTAGTATCGGCGGATAATAAATTTTATCCGACTGTGAACGAAGCTCTGTGCGAGCACGGAAATCTCCCGTCTCGACCTATTATCACCAGCGTCTCGCGCTTCCCTCTTCTTCTTCTTTTTTTTTTTTTTTTTTTAATTTATTACCAGGAATTCGTGGCCCCCAACTTTTATCTAATTAACGGTCATCCCGTTAACATTTATGGATATTACACGGCGCTTGTACATTTTTTCGCTGAAGTACATCGTAGATTTTAAGAAATTCATGCTTATCATCGCAGTTGAGATTTAATTATTTCATAATTAATTAGAATTATTAAGAAAATAACGAGAAATTTTATTTAAACTACAATTTTATCGAATTAATTCTAATAAATTCTATAAAATTAATTATAGAACCGTCCAATTCATCAGACTATCTTTTCAAAAAATTATTTGTTTACAAAAATTAAAAAAAAGGACTCGTTAATGTAGTCCTCTACTTTACCAACCGACGCTTCGTTAGTAAACCAGTAGGTAATATATCCTGTCGGTAACAGAAGTACCGATAGTCGGTAAGATACCTACACTCATCCGCTGTTACCACTACTGTTCTACTTTACCGACGGCGGTGAAATTCAATTGCAGATTTCGCAGTGAAGCAACAGGCGAGTGAAAAAAAGAAGTCCATGGAGGAACCAGAAATTGCGCAACGCAGTCGCTGCGGATAGGAATTAAAGGAAAGAAACGTCGAGGCGAGGAGGGCCGTCGCGCCGCAAGCAGCGAGCATATATAATTAAGACGAAAATAGAACAGCGCGAATTAAATTCCATTAGTCCCCCTTTTCCCCTTCGGACCCCTCGACTTTGCCGCGCTCGTTTCCTCTCGCGTACAGCGCGTGCTTCCGTCGCGTTTCGCTCTCATTCAGAGCCGAGCGATTCGAGTCTCACGTTACCGAACCCAAAGACGAAAAAAAGGCACCGCTTCTCACGGGTTTGCGATAGATTTTTTTTTATTTGACACTCCGTGCGTAAAATACGATTTTACTCACGCTTTCTTAAAATTAGCTTTGTAAAATCGTGCCTTTTACGTGATATATCGAAAAAAAAAGAAAAAAAATGGCTTTGCTCGTGGATAAACGTCTTAACGAGGCTGAAAATAAATCACTTTTTTTGCACTTGACTATAAAAATGTACTATTTTGCGTATGTAATAAAAGATTTTATAAAAAATAAAAATTCTTCCTTGAAGGTTTTTTTTTTTTGAAAACCGCAATTCCTGTAGGAAATAAAATTTCTGAATAGGAGTTGTGCAACTCTGTAAAAATAAATAAGTGAAATTTGACTAAAATAAGTGAATAGTCACTTATTCTACGTGAAAAATCTTCCACTTGCTGCAAGAAGTGGAAGATATTTAACGTGAAATAAGTGACTATTCACTTATTCTAGTCAAATTTCACTTATTCATTTTTAAAGGGAAGATTTCTGTAAGGTTTCTACAGGGATTTCTTACCGGAACGCTGCAGAAAACTTATACTGTTTGCGAAATTTTTGCAAGATTCCTGCAAGAATATTATTTTATAATAAAAGGTACAAATGTGCTTAATGAAATGTGGGAAGCGAGGAATGATCGTCGTAAGATGAAAGATCGCTGGCGCGATTTTAAGACTCGAACAGTGTGCGAGGACGTCATGAGAGCGAGCGCCTCGCGTGCGCAGGCGCAAATTTTCGCAAACGTCAACCAGTCGCGCAAAACGCAGTTAGACGCTTCTCAGAATTGCAATTCAAGCATCGTCTAATGCGTAATTTATTCTCTTCTAGCAGCGATGTCTCTTTTTTTCTTCGTCTCTGCGCGCTTCGTTTTTTTTTTCTTGTTCGCTTTTCTACTCTAATGAGTTTAAATCAAACATGACGTTATTTTTTTTTTTAATTTACTCTTTTATTAAATTGGAAAGGATTGGTTGGTTTTTACTAAGTTAATGAATTATAATATAATTCTTCATTGTATTAAATATTTTTAAATAAATTTTTGTTGTTAATAAATTGACTAAAGCAACGGCTATTCAAGTATTGCACATTCGGAAGGAAATTTTATTGCAAAATTTAGATTCCAAAAAGAAACAGAAAACAGACAATGATGGTGCACAGACTAGTAAATCGAAAAAAGTTACTAGAATTATATTAAAAACGCTCACATTTTGTTGTGCTTTAATTCTTTATAGTTACGCTAAATTTTATTGTTATAATCTTAAACTCTTTCGTTATAAAGAATTTCTTTTTAGCCCGTTAAAATAAAACTCTTATTATTATTATACATTTAAGTTTGTTAAATAAATAAACAATTCCTTAAACGAATGGACGCTCGACAAGCTGGAAACCGACAGACCCGAAAAAAGGGAACAGTAAGTTAAAACAGTTCGGCGTAAATTATACTACACTCGGCCGCAGCGGCTTCATTCACGAGTCGGCGCCTCGCGCTCCGATCGGCTGCCCATATACATCTGCGGCGCCTGTCGAACTTGGCCCGTGAGTTTCTCAACCCGCTGGCCTCAGAGACAAAGAAAAAGTTGAGCAATATCCTCCCGCGGCCGAGTCGACCGGCCATCGGTCGAAGGAGGCGAATATAAGAGAACTCGAAAAAAAAAAGAGGAGAGAAAAGAGCGTCTGACGCGACGGACACGAGGAACGAGAAAGAGAGAGAGAGAGAAAGAGAGATAGGAAGGGGTCAACGTTACAGTTCGGGCTAATCGGCGCTCGCTCGCGAAAACTCGGACTTTGTCACTCGGCTTCGCCTCGGAGTCAGTCACGCACTTGCATGACATATGTACCGCGATAGTGCCCCGGGGTAACGAGGCCTCTTTTTTTTTTTCAAGCCGCTCGATGAATAATCCATGACTTTTCATTACTTTTTCTGGCTGATTATTCAACCATTTCGGAGAAACTGTCGTGCAGTCATGCTTTACGCGAGCTCGTTCACAGTTCAACTATTTAATTGTCGTCCGATGAGTGCATTCCACTTTCTGTCGATAACGTTTAATTTGTTGCACTTTTGTGACGCACTTTTCTTTCTTTTATTAAACAATAAAACACTACGAGGAATATTTTATGGCAGTCTGTGTATATTGAGAGAATTTACTCCTTCAGAATGATCAGCATCACGGCCAATTTGCATTGTTGCATATATTTTACAAACATTTGAGATGATAACATCGCCTCTCAACGAAGAAAAACACCGATTTTAATTTTTAAAGATCTAGAGAATCTGATAAACTAGCGGTATCATTGGTGTAATACCCTAAATTGATCAGGCTTTGGTAGAATTTATTTTAGTTTAGTGCTCGAAAAATTACGTTAAAATGAGCATATCTGAAATGTGCTTTTTTGTTAGAAAAAACTATAACGAAATGACAAAACCAAGTATAGTCGAACGAGGGTTGATTACAATGAGCAGCTCAGCCTAAATTACTGTAAAAATCAGTCCTATTTAATTAATTGCCGTACAACATAATTCATTTTTTTTTATTTGAAATAGAATCTCCTTAACCCCTTAACTGGTAAGGCTTTTATAACTTTTCGTGCCAAAACTGGTAGCCACAAATACTATGTTTAGATGTAAAAAATATTGTTTTTAGGGGTTTAAATCCATTACGAAATATGGAAGTTATCCAAATATGTGCATATATGATACATAGTCAGTTTTGGCACGACTTTTTTTTGTGCATATATGTTACATAGCCAGTTAAGGGGTTAAAAAGTCTGTGAACGATTTTTAATAAAATCTGCTTATCGAAAATCAACTTGGTTCGTATTGATCGTCCTAATCCTTCCAAATTATCACAGCGATCTTTCGAGTGTGTTTATACTTTAAAGTAAATTACACTTACACAATAAATTCTGATTATTCAGTATTAAATAAGAAGTCATCTTTATTTAAATTCTACAAATGTTTCCTACATTTACGAGTTTATACCTGTTCGAACGTTAATTTCTACCTGTCAATAGATACTTATACCCAAAATATTGAATAAATTCCTGGGCATCGTCTTTTCTTTCCAGGAAAAGTTCGCCAACTAGGTAAAAAAAAAAGAAAAGAAATCGTACAACAAACGGACCCGCCGAGTCCCATCGGCAGCTTCGCAGCGAGTCGCGGGTGTATATAGCCTCGGATTCGTGGGCCCGAGGCCGAGGAGCGCGCGTATAGTAAGGGAGATGGGGGGAGGGGGGAGGACCGTGGAGCCATTGATAGAGCCGAGCGAGGTCAGCTATATTTGTACGCGTGACAGACCCCTCCGGAGAATCTCCGCGCGAGCGCATGCGCGGCCGCCGACTCGCACGCGGTTTCCCTTTAAACACCGGTCCGGCCCGACCCGCCGACAGTTTCCTCGCAGATAATTTATTCTCGGTTGGGAAAAAATGATCTATTTATTATTTTTTTAATTAACATTTTTTCTGTGAACGAGTAAGTAGGTCGGAACGTCGCTCAGTCGGAGCAATTTATCCGTAAAAATTTTCTAAATGAATGACTTTTCATTTTTACAGTTTAATTAATGTAGCACGACAAATAAGACGCAATAAAAATGTGATGAATGTTTTTTGATTATAGTGCGAAAAATTTTTAGGGTATTTAGATTTTTTATGAATTACCTGTAGGTTTAGGTGCCGAGGTTACTGCTGTCGGAGTATGTCGAGAATCTGCAACAAAAAGAAAAGATTTTTCTAAATAATGAGTATATATTTATGATAAAATATTTATAAGTTTCAGCAAAAACACTTTGGTGAGAAAAGAAAAGAAAATAACGGAATGTAAACTTGAAGCAAAAGACTTGTTACGTGATCTTGTAAATTTAGTACGATCTTAAATGAGTGCTAAACAGCTAGATGACTGGTCGAAGTGACCCACGGCTCTTTCAACACGGAAGCGTCATTAATTTAGGTTAACGAACTTAAGCGTATTTTATTTGTACTCAAACATCGTCATTATTACGCCACTGACGAAAAAACACTTGGCACGTGCTACGAACCAGCCTCTGACGTCTCTACCTTTTCCAGTCACACACAAAACTTACAAAATTAAAAAGAATTATAAAAAAAAAAAAGATGGCAAGATGTTGAAACCTCAAAAAAGGTATTTGATTGGTTAAAGGTTGAGTTCCAGGCTAAATGGCGCCGAAATTCAAAATGTCTTGATGTGTAATTGATATTTAAGTGTGCCCAATCCACGCCTGTTCGGGCAATAGGGATAACTATAGTTTCTTTCTTTATTTCATCATTAGATGGAGTATTCATTTCCACTAGTAAGCTTGTAGTTTAAATACCATTTTCGAATATTTCTCATTCATCATTTTTCCGTTTAATTGGTTGCCTACGATAAGAAGTGTCGGTATTAAGAACGAAATACCCGCTTTTCATTCTTACATGTTTGTTATAACGGTTCCTGTCCTTGTGCGCGTGGCATTAATGAAACAAGAGGACAGGCGCATTCTTCGCGGCGTCTCGGCACGAGGCGACAATTAGCGAGCGGTTTTCGCGTGTGCCGCCGCTCCGAAAATAGCTCAATTGCGGAATCCAGAAATTAGCTCGCGCGGCTCTCGCGACTGATTGCCGCTAATTAAAAGGGACGCGCGACTTTGTATTTTTGCGCGCGCGCCCTTCTATTTTCGTCGTCAATTGAGACCCCAGTCGACGACATCGACACTCATGAGAATCCGCGGGAGACACGAGGAAATTCATCGCGGTCGCTTTGCGTTTGGATCGTCGTCGAGACAATTGCTCTCGCGAGGCTTGGGCGATGAAGACTTATAGTGTCGATGGTTATATTCAAATCAACACTTTTTGAATTTTGGCGCCATTGAATCGGAAATTTATGCTTTAACCAATCAAATTATTCTATAAAATGCCTTACAATATACCCTACCATCTTTTCTATCAGTTATACAGCGTGAGTCAAAGAATATTCTGATTTTTATTTGATATTCTCACAAATCCCTAGCAGATCCAAACCAGAATTCCATATTCTTGATAAGTTCCCATTTTATTTATAAGAGTGGGCCAAAATCCGAGCAGAATCTGATAAGATTTCCTCATTCCCCGCATATGATTATAGTTATATAGCATACATATGGGTTGCCATAGTGCGAGGTGTGATGGTAAGGCACATAATTCTTCATAATTCATTAATAGTAATCATAGTCATTGAAAGATGTAAATATTCGTTGAATATTTGTCTTGCTTTTCAAATATTTTGATAAACATCTATGGCTGTATTAACTTCTTTGTAATAAGTAAATGATTTCTTTCCATAAGAATCCATATACTAATCAGCAGTAAAATAAAAACATCTGTACCTTCCGTTAAAAGCTCGTCTAATTTCTGAAATTTTAACTCGATCAGTTTTGCAACTAATTTTAGAATAGTATACTGTGTATTAATTCTTTCACCGATACAGAACTCCCCTGAAACAAGATTTAGAAACTAACTTCTTTCTTTTTAACACATTTACCCACATCTTTCTTTTCTCCCCCTTTTTTTTATACTTTCATCTTCGCAAATCAACGCCGCCCAACAAAAATTCATCAGAACCAAATGGAAAAGAGGAGCCTCAAAGCCGCGCCGAAATGAAATGCTATCGTCGTGTAAACTAGCCATCTCTCCAAAAAGGATTCCCGAGCAACTAATTCGCTCCCATTGACTTTGAATAAGAGAGAGGACGGCGACGGGTCCGCGTCCCGCTCGGAATAATGGAATCGCGTTTCTCGATTTCCGAGAAAAAGCTGCAAAAAAAGAGCGTCCGGGGGAAGGAGGAGGATCGCCGAGTCCTCTCGCTGCGGTCGCCGCTCGGCGATTAAGTAAACGCGAGCGAGCGAGAGGAGGCGAGGACCCGCTCGCGCGCATATAACCTATACAAGGAGCTGCGCTACGCGCGGGACCAGTGGGAATGGAATGCAGGTACGAGTCCGAGGGTATTCCTTCTCTCCCTCTCTTTCTCTCCTTTTCTCTCTTCCTCTCGCCCTCGCGAGCCGAGAAATGCCGGAGAGCGTCTCTCTGTCTCCGATTCCTCTCGCGCGACTGTACGTGTTCTACGTGTGTGAGTACAGGCTCCCAACCCTGGCAGGACGAAGGTGCAGCAGTATATATTCCTCCCCGCAGAACAGCCGCGGTGCTGCTCGCGCTTTTAAGGGCTTTTTTCCGTTAGACAGCTTGTATATGTGCGATTCTACGGACTTAGACAAACAACTGGGGTATTAAAATTAAAAAAAAAATTTTGAAAGCACACCTACGGGACAAGTTTTTCCCGGTTCTTTAGGTGCCCCCATATTACGAGAAATTTGTATGGAATTTTGTCGAAAAATTGCGTTAAAGGGTTCAAAAAAAAAAAAAATGTCGTGATGTGCCAATTCAAAATTTTTTTCTTGTTCTATAGATCATACATCAGACAAAAAAATTTTAAGCACACGTTTTCGCAGTATCTATCTTTTTTAT
>JAWWEN010000020.1:4756507-4769193 GCA_035582955.1 Sycophila texana
AAGAGGTCCACATATAAGAGTTCGGAAGCATAGCTTCTTCCGTGTGGCCCGACGCCACGCACCATTTTTTTTTTTATATAGAAATTAATGTTTATATAACTTTTGATTGTCGAATATGCACGTTTTCGGATAGATGCGTGAACGATATCTTCTCGGTTTTCAAATACGAACGAATTTTACGTGTACGTGATATACTTTCGATTTTTTAATAAAGACGAGTCTGTCGTGTGTACATTTTTCCATGGATTTTTAGATAGAAACGAATTTGGAGTATGCGTATATTTTTTAATTTTCGGATAGAAATTAATATTATAAGTTTGTATAGTTTTTTAGTTATGAAGACATTTTGCTGGAGATAGAATCAATTCTAAGTGTATCAAGTCCCATAAAATATCGGATAGAAACGAATATTAAATGCACGATATCCTACCAAATTTCGGATAAAAACAAATTCTACGTGTACGAAAATCTTTCGATCTTAAATAGAGACAAATTGTACGCCTCTGCGTCTGTACGTGTATACTGCATTTTTCTATCATTTTTCGGATAGATGCAAATTTTACATGCTCGAGTACATTGCCGAATAGACATTCAGTTTACGTTTTCCTGTCATTGTTCGATCATACATTTCGATTTTAGTACGTTTTCATATCGATTTTCGGATAGAAATGAAAATTTATGTGTATTAGGTTTTCCTATCAAATTACAGACTGAAAACAAGTTTTACATGTACGTTCTCTTTTGGTTTAAAATGTGGCCCGTACTTGGATAATATGTTCTAACTAATTTTGTAAATTAATTAACTATGTTATAAATGCAAAAAAGCGAGATATTTATGTACTTGGTACGGGTGATTCACTTTTTCTTGAATACTGGTATTTTGCAACTATAATCGAGCGCTCGAAGAAAAAATACAATTCCAAGGATCTCGTATATAGCTGCATTAAAAATGGTTCTTCGAATAAAGCGAGGATTTTATTAAAAATAAACGCTCGGCAGAAATGTTTATACACTGACAATTATGCAAACTCGTTAATTCAATTTTCCGCGATACTCCTAAACGGTAAATCAGAATCTGCCGTTTATATAATACGAAATCTACGATGTTGATTCTCAATTTAAAAAACAAAAAAGAAAAATTTTCTCATTTATTAAATGATTTAAGTAATCTTACCAGCAGGTGAAAGGAAATCCTCTGAAACACCGAGAGAGCTGCTTTACCGCTCGGGCCTGAAACGAAAAAATCCAAGTTAAACGCTTCGATCGCGCCAAAGCTGCGGTCGTTACAAAAATGAATTTTTTTTTTCTAGTATTATATATTATGTACTATATAGTAAGTATAATAAGAAGCATAGTAAGTATACTTCGGGCGAATAAAACGTAAAAAAATAAAAAAAGCTGTTGGGGCAACAAAATATGCGTGGAGCCACGAGCGCGGTCCGCTAAGTCGACGGGATAACTTTGGCAAAAGGGCGAACGAGACAGTCACATTATACCTGCGGAGCCGCGGGATTTCCCACGGTGTGCGCTCGTCCAATTGGCCGATCGGCGTGCGATAATATGAAAAGCCGATGGGCGAGGGTTAACGGGACGCTCTCCGTCGGCGGGGGTGACTCCGCGGATGAGCGGGCGCTTTATTAATATTTCAAAGCCGTGAGGTCGACGGAAAAGTAATGCCTGCTGTACGGACTAATATGTGCATCTGGAATATCGCGGATTGGTGTCTAAATGCAATAGATTATATTTTTCTTTTTAGGAAAATTATGGTTTTTTTTGTTCATTATTGAGTTAAATTTATTGCTTCTTTCTAGAGAAAATTTTTTATTAGTAGAAAAAAGGCGTTTCTAACAGTGTGTTTGAAAGTGCATTTTGGGATTTTTTTGGATCATTTTAAAATGTTTTTAAAAGATGTATATGATAGATTTGTGCGCGAGTTTTGAGTTATTGTATATGATGTGTGTGTCTCTGTGTGTATTTTTGATTAGTTACTGAATTTTTTTAATTCACTTGAATAAGTGAATACCAAATTGTAAAGTTCAATGGACTGGATTTATCTTAATTTTTTGATTATTAGTTTGGTTTTCATATTAACTAGGATTTTAACGTTGAAACGTCTAGTGACAGAACAAAAAATAATAACACTTTTTTTAATGAAAATCTGTTTACTATTTGGATTATATGTGCATTTTAAGATTGACAGATTGTGTGGCTACCCTTTGGTAAATTTTAATTGACAAGGTTTATTTATTCAATCGTTTGACTATTTGTCTCCTTTTCAATTAAATGAGTTCTAAATTCGAACGTCTGATAAGGAATGAAAAAATAATCTCATGGTTTCTTTCGGGAACTATTTAATTATCTACGACTACGTTTTTTAAGAAAATCTTCCATCGCAGTTTCATGTAGATATCTTCTTTCTTTTTTTGTTCGTCTTATTAGAGATAATTGTGAAATGACTTTCTAAAAATAATTCTACTCGATTCAGATCTATGCTGAAAATTTAAATAATTCCACACTAAATTTCTAACGTCAGAATTAACTAATTCTGCAACTCTTTTCGCAATGTACAATACGTTTTAAAAGCGTGAGAAATATATAATGTTTAAAGCCTCCTTCCTAAGGAAGAGCAACAATCAAAACGGCAATATTTATTGTATAAATTTATTTTACATAAAAAAAAAATTTAGTCAGTAGAAACTTTGCTGTACTAAAATAGAGTATATGTAGTGATAAAAAAACATGCGGATTTCTAAAAGAAGATACAGTATCAGGTGCCCAGGTTTTCGCGTCACGAGATAATTTCATAAAGCCATGATTTACGCTCGTACGGAAAACGAAATTCCTCGAATACGTGCGTAGGTATGTGATAATCAACGCGAGAATCTCGATCCGCGCGCGTGGGTGACGTAACGCCGAAGACGGCGACTCTGATAAGACAGTACCACGGCGATAACCGACGATCTGAGTTCAATATACGAATGATAATTCGTTCCTAATTAATATTTTATCGATCGATTTTGAAGATACATTGATTACTCACTTTTCTCGGCCTAACGAACAACCAGCTGTAGTCTAAATCGCATTTTTAGTGTTAAAAAAACAGATATTTCTTTGTCTCATACAAATATAAGGAAAATTTTTTTTTTAAATTACGGCAGGATATCGTGGAGCATTCTAAAAAGGGTTCGCACGAAACGAATGAAACTTTTGGAAATTCGCAGAAGCAAGCACCAAAAGTTATTTAACAAAACGGTTAAAAAAAAATTTAATTTTACTATTTTATAAATCAAAAACTAAGTAAATAAACTGACAATAATGTTTTTTGAATACTGGACTTATGTTCTGTTTATCTGAAAACAATAATCAGCTGATCATACCGTTGGCAAATATACTTACTGTCTACGTACTATTTTAATTTTGGAACCTACCCATTATTATACAAATTCTTTAGTTATGCTGACTGGACATTCCTGCTAAATCTTCCCTTAAAAAGGAATTTGATTAAAGAATAAATTTCCGGTTAAATGGCGCCAAAATTCAAAACGATTTGACCTATATTTAACATTTCATTAATAAAAAATAACATGTTATGACAATAAATAATATTTGATTAATAAAGTAAAATTTTGTTTCTCATAGATCAACGAGATAACCATTAAGTTTTTTATTTTTCTAATTATTCTTAAATCGATTTTAATTATAATTGTGATGCTAATAAAAAGTAAATGTCGATCTGCTTGTTTTTCTATCATCAAAAAATTGATCGCTTGAACTGCGGAGATTTCGTTCATTAAAAAATAAAAGAAAAAAAACGGGTATAATAAAATACTTTTTAAAAAAAATTGGTCGATAATACATCATCGTGAAAACAAAGATCGATCCAGATATACCACCCGCATTCCCAAGAGAATCGAGCGTGAAATTTCCAGCGGAGAAAAGTCGTCGTCACAATCTCTCTCGCGCGAATTCCAATAGGCCGCTTTTTTACTGCGGGGAAAAAAAAGAAGAAATTCGGTCACACCCCGGGCCAAAGGAGAAAAGGCACGCTCTCCACGCATCGGAGCTCAGCCCGAGAGTCTTTGTTTACACGTCGCACGAGGCCGATATATACGCGCGCCTAATAAAAGATCTCGCCGGCGGCTTTTCGGCCACTTTCGCCCGAGCGCCGAGTTGAACGAACCCACGTGCGGATCCGCGGCGCTCGCTAATTTTTTTTTTTTTTTTTCCTCCCCACCGCCGCCGGAGCGGCGCCTTTTTTATATATGTATATATACGCGCGGCCCCGACGACGAGCCTCCTTTTCCTTTCCGCGCGCGCGCGGGTCGCTGCGGCTGCTCGGCTGAAAAATCGTGATGATGGCTCCGATTTTTCGGGGAGAGAACGTTCTGGATTCTTTTAGAGGTCGACGATGGGACCCGTAGTGGGGAGGGCTCGAGCCACTATCTCTAGCGTTGATTTGCCGATGTACTTGCTGGCTGTTTCGTTCGTCGATTTATGCTGAAGAGAGACTTACTTATGTGGGATTTTGTAATTCGGCTGATCGTCGTTGAGAAAGCGAAAAAATTATTTATTTAAAAAATAATAAACGAGAAAAATTGCCCTTAATTATAGGAATAAGTGTATATAAATAATTAATAAAAAATATTTTAAAATATAAATAAAAGAAAGAAAAATTTGTTATAAGGTTAATCTGAAGCAGTCGTCAAGCGAGTTTTTATTGCTATTGTATAATTGTTTTTATCATTTTATTGTACAGATATTAAAATTCCACTCGGAGAAATATAAAATTATAAAAATTTATTGTAAAATTTATTGTTCTTTCATTGGTGTTGTACTTCAAAGAAGATAAGAAGATTCTATAAATCAATTAACAGTTGTCAAATCATCATGAATAACTAATTAATATACTTACTAATTAATATACTCGCGGAGAAAGAAAAGTATTCCTATATATACTGAAAATTTATTGTACAGTATATTGTTTTTCATTGGTGGTGTACTGAGAATATTGTTATGTCCAGTGCGCTTTTTATTGTTACTTGTTAACAATTGTATAATTGAATTTTTCATGGAAACGAGTAGCAGTGAAAATATATTATTATATAGGCTTGCAAAGTAAATTAGTTATTCCGAGAATAATATCAAGTGGAGCAAAATTATCTGTTGCTTTGAATAAGCATACATTCTTTATCTCGATAATTGCTCCGGTGAAACGCCGTGAAAAAAAAAGACGAAAAAAAATCATTGGGAACACGAGTAATCCGAAATTAGTTGTATAACGAAATCATTAAAATAAGTTTGGATCCGAGGAGGTATTTATGAAGAATCGATCGAATTTAGCGCTTAATCCACCCGACCAATTAAATTAACGAGTTTCATACTCCCAAGATAGTCCACGATCGTTTTCCAATAAAGAAGAAAAAAGAAGTGGATGGAGCAGAAGCTCCTTACTGCTCCTTACTGCTCGGTAGAAGTCCTAATAATAAGATTACCTGATTCTTACAAAATTATCAAATTTATTCAACGACTTTCAATAGAAACCGATATTTCTTTAATTAAAAAATCATCCATTTATTGGCAATTAATTATTGACGATTAATAAATATGTAATTTCTTCTTAATTGAAAAATCATGGTTTATTAATAATTAATTATAGAATTAACGATATTTAATTTTGTTTTTAATTTAAAAATCGGGTCGATCACGTGGAATCCGCACGCAAATTCGCATTCCAGTTTATCGGCGTAATCGTCAGTTGGCATCGAGGCCGGAATGTGGCGCCTTTTTTTATATTTACTGAAAGAGTTGCAGCGGAAATTGTGAAGCGCAATAATTCCATTACCGCAATGCGTCACCGTGACTTCATGGCTTAGCGATTTGCCGTACCTTCTTTTATGACATTATAAGAGAAAAGGTGAGATAGTCTGACCGTAAATGTCACGCTGACGCCCGGTGATAAGAGATCGTCACCCACGGTGAGGTAATCATAGCCTTTACTTGTGTTCTTTTTTTTAGTTTAGCAACGCTGGAGCTGGTGATTATTTATTTACTTTTTTTTTTAATGTGGAGGAAACAAATTTAAATTCTTTTTTTTTCAATAGTAAATACTATTTACTTTATATAAAAAATTTCTAAAATTATGTCTTCATCTTCTCTTTGAGTATAAATAAATGAAATAGTGAAATTTATTTATTATACACTGTGAGTATTTCATACACTTTAAGTGCCTTCTTCAGGGCTTTTTTTATATACAAAAGGCATTAAAGAATAATTTTATTTGAACGTTAGATGATTTTTGCTGGGTTTTACTGAAAATTCTTCTATATTTCGGCCCTTAGAATTTCAGTGATTGGTTTTAGCATCCACAGTTATGACTATATCTAACTCATTGGCTATTGCCATTTTACCAGGAAAATAATTACAAAAATATCAATTATCAATTACCAATCAATTATTAATAATCAATCAGCATTGAATGACTTTTTGACGTTTTTAAATTCCGCAATAAAAATAATAGTGACGTATTTTATTCAGTGAAGAGCCCAAAGTTCGCTTTAATCTACTTTGTAGAGTAGAAGTCTATACTGCAATTTTGGAATTTAAATTTCATTTCACGATTCCTCGATATTATAGATATATCTTTACTCACCAGAAAATTAATCTTATCCTGATTGATTTCCGATTAATCTTCCAACACAATTATACAAATTAACTACATATACGTAAAGCTTCAAAATACCGATATTTTATTTTTAAACGATCATCTTATTTTTATCCGCGAGTGTGATTTACTATCTATATCTAATCAACCCAAAAGAACGCCAAAGGCAACCGATCGCTCCGTAAATCTTATCAGCGTGGACTTTGACTAATCGCCGATATCGACTATCTGCGGTCACTGGTACAGATCGGCACCGCTCGCCCCTCGGACAATCGATCCGCCGATACACCCGAAAGCCGAGGTACGAGTGTGTCGCGGCGGTACAAAAAAAAAAAAAATAATAATTACGTGCATCGATTGCCTATCGCGGGCGCCGAGATAAGGGCCGCGTCTTTCGGCCAGCAGGAGAGAGAAAGCGCGGCGAAGTGGTAATTGCGCGGACGCGCTTCCGCGATCGCTGCGTGTGCCCCGATCGATAGCGCATCGCCGCGCTGCAGTCCATTGTATCGATCCGCTATCGCAACACCGCCTACTCTCGGTCACGCTGCGGATTCGACTGGCTCCGAGCGCGCTGTTCTGCGCCTTTTCCCGTCACTTTTTAGAAATTTTACGTTTTATTTTTATTTTTATTTTGATTTGCGGTTTATGTTTCTTATAGATTACCGTCGAGCGCGAAATCGGTAGCGTGAAGGAGCTGGAATACGATCGATCAACTGTGCGATATGATATTTTATGGTTATTTTAGATTTTATAAAATAATGAATGATGTGTATAATGATTTTTTTAAGTTTATTTTTAAAATTTATTGTAAGCTTAGTAAACAATTTTTTTAATTATGTAATAGTGTACATATAAGAATATACTCAAAGTTGTCGTGCAATTATGAGCAGGTTTATGTACATTTTAATATAAAAATGTGCTTAGTACAGAAACTACCGTTTAATCAAACTTCATATAAGTTAAGTATAATTAACTAATTTATATAGTAAATTACCTATCTAAACGCCATAATAATCAAACGTGAGAATTCGATAAACTGATTAGAGCAGTTTTTTCATTTAAATATGATTTGTGTTATCAAGGCATGAATTTTCTTTCTACGGAGTATCACATAGTTTCTAATACGAAATTGTACTCTCGTTCATTGAACTCTCATCATTGATTAATTACCGTTCAAACAAAGAAGCGCAAATATTATTTTTAGGCTTATGAATAAATTATTCCACTGAAACTACTGGAGTAAATTAACGCGCGCTATTTCTGACGATCCAAAGTTCCAAAGTGCCAAAGTTCAAACCCGCGTAAATTTAGCGTGCCTCGACCTTTCGCCTCAACGGGCGTCAATCTCTGAAATATTGTTGCTATTATCGGCGAGATCGAAACTAAAGAAAAGAAGGTGGGATAAACCTTCCACTCCGCAGGTAACCCCTTTTTCGAGGACGAACATCTCCGCGCGCGGAGCGTCCGAACAAGGCGAGACAATGAGAGCGCGGCTTCGGCTCCGATTACCAAAAGCCGAGGCCGCCGTCGGCCCAATTTCACAGGCCGGAACACGCCCACCGTTTCACCCGTCGGAATTCAGAACTTTTTTTTTCTCTCTCGTGTCCCCCCGCCCGCTCGCGCCTTCCTTTTTGCTCCGGCCGCGCGCGCGCTCGCGGGAGCCCTAGATCTTCCCGGGCGTCGCTTTTGTTCTACGACGCGATAATTTCAACTTGTGCTGCGATGCTCTGCGGCTATGGTAATTACTCCTATTATCCGATTGTCCGCGTTTTTGTGCATGCGGTTAGCTCGAGGGGGTGGGCTTTCGAGGGAAATTTTGCATCGTTGATCGAGTTTTTTTTAATGGTTTGTGAAACCTCGATCTTATTGGTAAAAAAAAACTAGACAAATGTTAGATTTGGGACTTTTAACCGTCATTTACTGAGATTTTCTTGTGAGGAATATGCTATGTCCAAGTCATTTACTTATTTAATATGTGAATAATTTTTCGTAGGTAAAATATCACTATTCATATTTTTTAAGTAAATTTTACATTTTCAGCCGAGTCACTGTAAAAGAAGATTATGACTTCTATGCTAAATTATAATCTTTAAATATTAAAGAAGAAGTCTTTTTTTTTAGCTTCTTATCAACCGCATTATATTATGCATAAACATATTTTACTTTTTTTTTCGTAAAGCAAATGTTCATTTATATTTCATAAACACACTCACATAAAAGGATGACGACATTTATTTTACTGGAAATAAATGAATGACAATTTACAATGACAAAAAGTAGCATTTTTCCCTTTATTTTTTTTTTAGAGGGATAATACAATAATTTATAAAATTGCGTGTAATCTATTATCCATAATTCATTTATTTATTAATTCTTGTTTTTTTTTTTTGTATCATTTCAATTAACGATTCAAATAGTCTAATTATATTTTACGCTCTTCTATATAGTATTTGCATGCATAGTAATGACTTCTATTCATAAAATCGCAATTGCTCCAAAAATGTAAATTAAGAATTGTGCGAGTAATGTAATGTAAAAAAGTACTAACACGCGAATCTCGTCACCAATTAGGTACCTTACAGTGAATAAATCATATAAACTCAGTGTTCAAAATTCACAATCCGCTTCCAAAATGCATTACTAATAACTTTGTAGCCTAAAAGACCCTTATAAAAAAAAATTTGTTAAAAATTAAAAAAAAATTCTTTCAATAAACGATTATTAATCCACAGCAAAGTAAACGCCGAAGATCTACCGAGAGTCCCCCTGGGATCTCCACGGGTGTACGAGGCGAGTCGTCGCCGACGTCGAAACAATCGTCGCTGTCGTCAAGTGCCGCCCAATACCAGGGCGCGGGCGGGGAGATGAGCGCGCGCGAGCCCGCAGTAATGGATGACGTCACGCCAGCTGGAAACAGCTGACCGCATTCCGCGATAATTGCTTTGCATAATCGTAAAGGCGCTGCCGCCGCCGCGCGCCGAGGAGGGCCTCCTCGCTTCGGAGCCGAGCGAGCGCCTCGCGGCTCGTTTTTTACGCACGTGCGTGCATCCGTCTCTCGGATGCTTCGCAGCCTACTTCGCCTGTGTGCAGTGTGTATGTGCTCTGCCCGCCGCGGCCCAGGCTCTTTACGATCGCATTACTCCGTCGCTGAATTTTCGCGGCGGGAGATAAGCTGCTCGTGCCTCAAGTGCGCGAAGTTTTAAAGGCACGCTCGCGGCAATTGTTTGTTTAGATTGTTGTAGATGGTTGAGAAAAATGGGCTGAGATAAATTCTTATTTTTCTAGTGACTGTAAGCTATCTGCTCGATCTGGGGGCAATTTTTATCGAAACTCGACGTTTATCTTTTAATTTTTACTAATTTTACATATACTACTAAATTTTAGATTCCTTATTATTTGATATTTAGTTTTAAAATTAGTTTTAGAATGCACTGTGCCACCTCACTTCGAAATTTTTAGCTCTTTTATTGATTAAGTTTTTATTTTTCTATTGTTATTTTGAAATGGATTTTAATGTTTCGGAATGGTGTAATAATAATTATTCAGAAGTATTAATGTTGTGACAAGAACTTAAATTGTATTTATCGTAAATTAGATCACCTTATTAATAGAAAAGTATTAATTGATATTTCTTAATTTATTTATCTTTTTGTAAGTCCTCCTTTTTAAGGTGAAATTTATTTTTTCATCTCATAAATACCAGTTACTAATTTTTTTCATTTTAAAGAATTATGGTTGGTCATCTAAAGTTGGAAGGTTAAATTGACTTAGAAAATGCGAATATAAGACAATATGAAAATTCTAAAAAAAAGTCGTTCATATAATAAATGAGAGAATGATTTTTTACGTAAAATATCTCTATTCATATTTTTAAGTGAATTTTACATTTTCGGCTTTAGAAAGAATAAACAGCAATTATTCAACTCAAATAAGCAAGATAAATATTTACGTTTTCTTTATTGCTGTAAAAAATCACATGATTGTCAAACGTTAAATTGAAACATATATTTAATAAAATGTGATCATCGTTAAAAGATTATATATATTATAAATTAAATAATTGATCAATATGAACAATCAATGAAAATCTTATCACACTTACGTTAGCAGATAAGCCGCAACAACGTCAACCTTCACAGTAAACAGCGAGCCACCTAAAACAGAAGAAAACCAAAATTCCATTAAAAAAAAATTTTCAATTGAGCCTGACAACTACATTTTAAACGGCTCGCAAAGGCTCTAAAAATTTTACTGAGTTAAAGAGTTAAAAAGCACTGAATCGACGCGGCGGAAGACGAGAAGAGCCGCGCGCATCCTCGCGTACGCGAGAACAAACCCCGCCGATACAGTTTGCACGCGAGCGGGCACAAGTTAGCCTCTCTCTCTCTCTCTTTCCCTCTCTCTCTCTCCCTCGCATGCCTGGCTTTTAAACTTTAAAGAGCCGAGAGCCTCCGAGGCATTCCAGTGGCGCTCATCCACGAAGCGCGTCGCGCTCTGTTGAGGCTGCTACACGACCGCGATATCGGCTGTGTGCAAAGTTTTTTTTATTTATGCTTTTTTTTCTTTTATTTATTTATTTTTTTCAAACGATAGCGATGGATATATTGTTCTTGCGTGTCCGTAAACTTAACGCCGCGATTCGCAGTTAATTAAACGGAAAACGTGATCAGCGATGCCGATTTCTTTTTTTCTTTCTTTTTTTTTATAATGATCGATTGTTTTCAGTCGTGGAAATTGCGGGATGCGAATTAATTTTTCACGCTGATTCGCGAGAAGTATACGATGAGGTCGAGGAGTAATATTACAGGTCCGAAGTTTAAAGAGCGTGATGGTACGACGAATTTAAAGGTACGTTAAAGTAACGATACTCGCGGAGCATCTAATTTTTTTCTGCATTTGTGCTGCGTTTAAGATAAATTGGTACTATACGTAAGCAAATAATAAAAGATCAAAAGATAATGAGATGGTGAGATAAAAAAGATTTCATGAGATGGCTAATTGTTTGCGTATATTTCAGTTGATTAGTTTTTATTATCTATTTTTATTATAGAAAACAATTGAGATCATTTCAACAGCTTGCAATTTTTTATAGATTTACAATATAACAATGCATATTAATAAACGATTTAAAATCCGAAATAATAAAATTTTTTGATCTTTAATTTTTTTTTCCTAATACGTTTCTTAAATCTCGAAGTCACGGGCTAAAGTTATAAAACGGTAAATGATAATTATATTAAAATCTATAATAATAGTAAACGATTTGATTGTCTTGTCAAATGGAACCAATCCGTTCTTGACCATGCCCAGAACCCTCTGAGGCAACAAATCCCAACATTTTTTCAATTCGATCGATCTATAGTAAAATAAAAGCAAAAGTTAATAAATTAAGCATTAAGTATGAATATACTCAAACGTAAAATTCATCATCCCAAAACTATAATTAAGTCAGTCACATCAACTATAAAGTACAAAATTTACATTCGGACAAACGAAGGCAGCGCAAAAAAAAGTCCGAGCACAGATCAGGCGTATAAGGGACGATCGAAGGGTGCAGTACGCTGCGGAGCGCTCGAGCCGCCGAGGCGTCTCCCGCAGGAGGGAAGGGGGAGGCAAAAAAGGAGTACACGCGCGCGGCGCTCGCTCTCGCGCTCGGAATGCAGCGCCGGGGAAAGATATTTGCGCCGTATAAGGTCCTGCTTAGCGCTGTCCCACGTTCCCCGAGCGCGTTCCGAGCCTAACGCGACGACATCGTTTCTGCGTACTCCCGACTCAATTTTAGGCGTGGACTTTTTAGTGCTGCTGCAGCGCACTCCGCGACGCTCTTCCCTTATCAAGCTCCCGCCTCGCGCGACTAGTTAAATGACCGAGTGAAGTCGATGGTCTGAGCTGAATTTATGGGAATTTCAAAAACTTGGATTTTATGCGTTGATAATTTTTTTTTTTTTTGTTTTTGGAGTGAAACTCCATTCTCCTCGATATATACATATGTAATAACAATAACAATAAAACAATAACAATATAT
>JAWWEN010000020.1:4769293-4798306 GCA_035582955.1 Sycophila texana
AGCGCTATAATCGCTTGGTTCTCACACGCAAAACACGCGTATAAACGCGAATTTCTCACACTGAGTTATATAAAATATTATATTTATACTCAGCAATTATACACTGAGAGAAACATTTGGTAATTTTAAGTAAATATTTACATACTTCAATATACTATTAAGTTATTACATACTTTAATATACTATTCAGTATACTTGTTAAATATTTCTTTTAATCAAGTAATTATCTTTTTGAAACTACCAAATTAATTTAGAAACAAATATATTCATTTAGTTTTAAAGAAATATTTAACATGTACTATTGAAATAAATATTTATTTAAAATTATCAAACATTTTTTTCAGTGTAATTAGCTGAAAATTAAAGGTAAGTTTGAGATCAAATAATAATTTATTTTGACTTGGATCGTTATGGAAGCGAAGTGAATAATTCTTTTATCTACAAAGCGACAGTCAAAGCAATAATTATATAGACCTTCGAGAAACTTACGTTTAATTTTTAGCTAAAAATGATGGTTGAGTAAATACAATTTAAAAAAAAAAAAACATGATTTGCTCCAAATAAGTCCATTTTAATCCTAGCTAACTTTAGTTAAACTAAAAAAAAATGTTTCTAGATCCAACTACAATTCTTCTTATGTACAAAGCCATTTAGTTTAATCAACCAAAATTTTAGTTAAATTGACAAAATATTCAACTGTATCAAATTTGTTTACCTAACAACCATGTTAATTCAACTAACTATTATAGTTAAATTAATAAAATAACTTTTTACGGGGGAGACAAAAAATGTTTAATTGGATCTGCATTTTTTCAGTGTATTGCTATACTGTAATATATATTTATGTATTTTGGTTAATAACTATGCGTATAAAAAATATGTCAAATCCAAATATCGAGGGCCCCGCGTAAGTAGAGGTGCGGACGCGCCGGTGCAAATGAGTGCCGAGTGCGAGAGGAGCGACGAGGTCGGGAGGGGGTAGAAGAGGAGCGCGAGGCTGCAGAGCGCGCGCGGAGCAGGTGAATGAACGGCTCGGCTGATGGGGCATCCGTGCCCCGTGCTCGGCCAAGCTCTCCTCGAGCGCTCGGATGAATGAAGCCGCGAGCGAGCGTTTCGGCGCTGCTTGGACCCGACCGAGGTACGTTACGTGTACTTATTAGTCGAGTTTTTTAAAGGGACCTTGAAGATGTGGCTCCTGATGAATTTGCGTATAATTGTATTGATTAATGTATTGTTTAAAGCGAACAAATGGTTTTTAAAATATGTATTTATTTATTTAGATATTTATTTATTTAGGTATTTATTTATTTATTTACATATTTATTTATTTAGGTATTTATTTATTTATTTATACGTTTAACGGGTTTTAAAACCATTTATAATGTGAGATTTAGTGAAAAATATAATTATGATAAATGAAGTAAATAAATTGAACAATATCGACTTAAAATTTATTTGTGAAGAAGCACAACGTGTTTTTAAATGCAATAAATATTGATTGGTAGGGAGAGTATTCCAAAGTCTATTACTTGTAGATCAGATACCAATATCAGAATTAGAATTTAAGCTAATCTCCTGAAATAGGTAATAAGAACGAGAAAATTGATGATGTTTTAAAAATAACATTAGATTTTAACAGAGAATTTATTGAATAATTCTTAGAAAAAGTGCATATGTTTAATCGTAAAGTTCAAATCTATTTATCGAGGAAAAGATCTTGTATCGAAGTGATGATTAGATAGAAGCCTCTCTGGATGCATTAAATTTTACATAAATTCTTACATTATAATTACTGATTTAATCTTGAAAAGATAGATGCTCAATGACACTCGTAGAGAAAAAAATATCAAGTAATTCGATGCACCTTTTTCTATATTTTAAATTCATTTTAAATTCTTTTCCTTTTCATTAAATCATCAAAAGATGTATGCTTCGTTGACATTCTTACATGGAAAGAAATTTGTATTCAAAATTATTCCTGTTTTGATATTAACTATGAATAATTTTTATGTTCGAGTGCTAATAATAAAAATACCATTATGTAATAATTCAATTACTTTATAAATTTGTGTACAATATTTTATGGTGCGAATAATTGTTAAATAAATAAATAAATCCTACACGTAGAGAGTAGTTCAAAATTTATATACTCAAACTGATTTAATGTTTACTAGATAGGTATTAGTAAAATTTTATTTAAAAATTGTTATTAATAAAACACTCTGTTGATATTGAGACCATAGATGAATTTAATTCTGTATTTAAATCTTCGATTACTAATTTCCAATAAGGGTAAGATTGCTTGTAATTAAACTTTGCATTGCGCCTACTTTAGTACTTTTATATTTACTCTTGTTAAAAGATGTATTATTCCCATAAAGCAATAAATATATATCAATATATCAGATCGATAATCAGATGCATCTCTCGACATCTCAATTTCCTCAAAAGTTCGCTGAATTCTTAAAAAATCCGTTAAATCCACCCTTATCAGAAAAAAAATCACCAGCCAATCCTGCACCCAGCACCCTCTACTCGTCAAAAAAACGAATCTCGGAGGGCAGCTCTCGGCAATGCTGAATGAACCGGCCACCCGTCGTATACGCGGCGCATTCCGCAGGAGTTACCGGAGAGCCCCGCGACTCATCGACGCGTCCCGGAACAATGGCAGGCAGGTGAACAAATGAATGATCGGCACGAGGAAAGGGAAGGGGGGGAGGCAGATGGGGCTCGATCGACTTGGTCTTTCTCACACAAGCGGCGCGAAGGCGAGAATTATTGCCGCGAGGTATGTCGCGGCCGGCCATTTTTACGCGCTCGATCGCCGGCCGACTCGCATTCCGACAAGTCGCGCTACACACAAGAGGATGTACAGTTAGATCGCCGCGACTCCCGAAGCGCTGGCGAGCCGAGAGCCGCGGCGATCGCGGAGAGGATCGCCGCGAGGTGTACCGAGCCGACGAGGCCTCCGGTGAGGAGGCGCTTCTTTTGTTTCCCAGTTGGGTATCTATTTAGAATTGTTTCGAGGAGTTATTTATTTTTTTTTTTGTTCTTTTTTTTTTTTTTAATATATCGTATCGCATACTTTATGTAAGTAAAAAAAGTGCTGTCTGTGTAACGAGATTTTTTTTTGGGTCGTAGTTTGGATGTTGATGGAATGTCTTTGTTGCGGATACGATTTATATTACACCGAGAGAAATTTTATTGAAAATTTTAGAATAGTCACTGGGTGATTGGATACATGGACTAGCCAAATTATTTTAATTTCAATGAAAAATAACAAAAAATGAGTACCTTAAAAATTATAATGCAGTATTGTAAACATTCTGAATCGCTAAAACTTCTTCACACTTTTAAATTTTTCAATAAAATTTCTCTCCGATGGAATGTTAAAGATTCGCTCGAATCATTGACTTTAATTGAGTAAGGGAAGACTTTTTATTTTATCATTATCGATGAATAAATTAAATAAAAGTATTTTAGTACCTACTTGCAAAATTTTAAATTACAGATTTAAAATTTTAAAGGAATTTTAATTTGTTCCTCCTTAATCATAAATAAATAGAATTATTATTATAAAAATGTCAGAAATTACAGGTTCTACTTTATTCATTTTCCATCTTGATTCAATACCACTTTAGTATTTAAATTTTATTTTGACTTCCAGTTCAGACTTCCGGCACAGACTGTCGGTTTATAATATTAGAATTCATAAAGTCAATAGTTGAGAAAATTATTCATAACGAATTTCGGTTTTAATTCTACCCCTATCTATTAGCTCTATTGGACCGTTTAAAAACTCGTTACGATCATTTAGTTGTTTCTAGATTGTATTTGAAATTTGAAGACTGTACAGTCCGTAGAAATATTTAAATAAATACGTAACGACAACTTAAATTAATTTTTATGTAATAAACTAGCTCTATTTTCTATTTTATTTGGAAAAAAAATATTTACTGCTTGAACATATACAAAATTTAAAAAAAAAAACACAATTAATAACAAAAATGTAAAGTAGTTCCAATGTCCAATTATACCTCAATCAGACAGAATATTTGTTTAATTAAAAAAAAATAGAATCCCCCTCGAGAATTCAGATCATAAACTTTATTTTTACTGTTTAATTTTAGAAAGATAAAGTCTCCCCTAAATGCCCTACAATCCATATAACCCACTGAAGAGGACAACCCATTATTTACCTAAACAAGCAATTCTCTCTTCATTATTTCCCCGAGCTTTTGTCGAAAGAGAGGCGCCCATAACTCCGACGGATCCCATAGAGGATCCTCCGCTCGCAGATTCATCGAACCGATAAAAAAAAAAAAGCCAAACCGATGGAAGCACCTCGTCGCGCGTTCGCTCCACTTCGATCCATTGTAAAATAATTTACAGTGCCGCGAAAAGCGGAGAATTACGAGGCGCTCAGACAAAAAGTATAGCGGCGCGTAAGGAGAAGGAGAGCGCCCGGCCACTTATACAATGGCGAGAGAATCGGCTCGTTATTGTCGCCGCTCGTGAGTGCGCGCACACCTTGACCACGCGCCGTGTCGATTAGACGAGACATTAAGCGCCTGAAAAGGGAAGCGGCTCCGGGGGCCCCCATTGTTGCTCGGCGCGTATTTTGCGGCTAATTTATGGGTTCGACCCATTGTCGATCGATCGTGGAAGAAGCCAGCGACTCGCACGAATTTCGCTCGCTTTGTCACAGACTCCTCGACGTGCCTTTGCTAGCCGAGCTATATACTTCGATGAGCATTTAGAATGTCGTTCGGCAAATTTATTTTTACGTTTTGATGTTAAACAGTGTCAAGGTATAGTGACCTCTTGGCATGTGTTCTTTAATTTGATCGTCATTTCTGGCGTACTTTGGGGAATGAAAGTGACTCCAAGTGAAGTGAATTCATCTTCAGATTATACTGAGAGAAATGAAAAATAAAATTTGGAAGACATTGTAAGACCCCACCAATTTACAGTCAAAATTACAAATTATTTTAATAAAAATTGCAGAACTAGTTGCATCGAGAAATATTTGTTACGAATTTTAGCTTATGTTTTAAACACTTTTATCGAATGGTTTTTTTTTTATTGCAGCGTGTATTATTAGCAATAGTAAAAATAGCAATTAGTAAAAATTTCTTCAATGGCTTGTCAAATTTTACTTAAAACTATGATAAAGTATATCTCGTGCACGATAAATCTATTTAGAAATAATTTGAAGGAGTCCAGTATGGTTATACTTACACCCTGGACTCCTTTAAATTAATTATTTATTTAAACAATTAGACAGGCTAAAAGAAGTGAGGGGTCACAGTGCAATTCTAAAACTAAATATAAAACTAAATCAAATTATTACTAAATTATTCCTATAAATAGTCTTACTGTATCAAGTATATTTTATCATAATTTTAATAAATTTTGACAAGCCAATGAATACATTATTGCTAATTTTTTGCTAAGGTTTTCTGATATTTTTAAGTGGGTATAACAGAAGATTCTTTCTAAATATACAGATAATGCAAATAGCAAGGAAATTCCCGTAGTATTTATGAGGAATTCTCACTGTTATTATCAGAAAATTCTTTTCGTCCATTAGTAGAAGTAATCATCTGATTAAATAAACGATTATTTGATAACGGCGTAGAGAACAGCCATCAAAATGCAAAGAAAGGTACGCATTTACAACTTAATCACACGACACCAGCTAGACATTTGAAGAGGTAAAAATGTCACTATACTCTAAACACACATATACACAAATACAAAGATTCATACATGCGGTAGCTTCAATAGACCAACGACGCTCGCAAAGTTTTCACCGGAGCCGCCGCGGTCCGGTGCGGCGAACCTAATTACGGATCAATAAACAAAATAACGGCCGCAATAAGCCATAAAGCTGCGGCTCTCGGCGCTCTACTTTCCACGGGAGGCTGCCGCCTGCGCTCGGCCACCGGCGCACGGGCCTGCCGCTTTATATTTTACGACAGGGGCCCTCGAGTGTCACTGCCGGCCGCGCGAGAGGAAATAGGAGGCTCCTATATCGATCGCCGCGTAAATCACCTCCTTGGGGGGACGCGCAAATAAAGCGATGAAAAGGGGGCGCCGAGGAGGAGCGAAGGGAAGCGCGCGCGCCTCAGCGTGTAACCTGCAGCTGCTTCCAAATCGGGAGTGCTCCGAATCATTTCACTTCGGGGTATGTTTCACGGATTTTTCACAAGACTGCAGGAGGAGTGAGATGGAGAGCGCAAATTTTGCCGTTAAGTTTTGCCTGCTGCGAATTGAGCGCGAGAATGACGTAATCAACAAATTGAAGCTCGCACTATACGGATATTATCTTCAATTCCAGAATTCAATTCAGTTCTACAATAGAAGATTACGAAGTAAGCCGGCACGCGAGATGTGCGAGGCGAGTGAGAAGGAGATTTACTGGATTATAACGAAACTTAATTTTTAAGAAACGGGAAGCTTTTGCGGAAGCTTTAGAGCAGCCATTCCAGAAATAAACTTCAACTTCAAGTGCTGAAATTGGTGTTTGATAAAGACGATTTTAATAATACTACAGTTTGATGACGAAACTTTTCATCGGATTAGAGCTTCCGTTCCAAGCATTAACTTCATTCAATGTCTGCTTGACTGAAGATGGGCTTGTCCGATTTCAACCAAACTTCGTTTTTTGATGACCGTGTTTTTCATCTGATTAAAGCTTCAGGTACTAACTTTATCTCCTACAAGTGGAGAAGAATTATCGATTTTATGTTAAGATTATATCAATTTGAAGCAACCTTTAATTCCTATAGAAGTAAAGAAGTATCCGCTCAATGAATAAATCTTCACTTTTAGCCCTTTGAAGATCATGTCCAAATGAAGTTTCCATTTAGTATATAATCTACAATCCCTGCCAGTAGATAGCCCATCAATTTTAAAAGAACTTCATTATGAAGATGTCGAAGATCAAATCAATTCGATTAAGTAAATCTTCATTTCTAACACATGATTAAAGCTTCAGGTACTAACTTTATCCCCTACAAGTGGAGAAGAATTATCGATTTTATGTTAAGATTATATCAATTTGAAGCAACCTTTAATTCCTGGAAGTAAAGAAGCATCCACTCGATTAAATAAATCTTCATTCTTAATACAACTAAGGCCGACAAAATGAAATAAAAAAAGATCGTTCCAATTTAGTCAAAACTTCATTTTGAAGATATCGAAGATCAAATAAATTTCAATAACTAAATCTACAGTTGTATGATATAGAAGATCATAAGCATATCAAATCTACAGTTGTATCATATAGAAGATCATCATCATATCAAAAGCAAAGAAAGAACGTCCCCGTCGAACGAAACTTCGTTGTGAAGAGATGAAAAGTGATCGAGGTCCTTGATACCGGTATCCTTCAGGTATACCGGTCCTTGGTTACCTTCACTCGTGCCTTCATATATATCGGCAAAAAAAAGGAATAGATGAAGTATAAAAGTAAACGACTTCGATGTGAGCGCCATCTATCCACCACGAAATTCCATTCCGCAGGCGCGCAACAAGTAGAACACGAGCGTGCCCGGCTATATAGAAAAGATGATTTTTCTGAGCGGCTCCGTGAAAGAGAGACATTGTGTGTGCGTGCGCTTCTGTGTGCTAGCCCGGGGAGGCACGTGCTCGCCCCACACTAGACGAGCCAATGCGGACGGAAGGACGCTGAACAGGGGGGGAGGGGGCAAGAGGGGAGAGAATCTCTCGCGCTCGCGGATTGCCAAACTAGCGCCAACGTAGCGGCCTCTGTACTAGCGAAACGCCGGTCAACGTCCGCTCGTGAGAACGGAATGTAAGTTTCGTCGCGACTCTCCCTCTCCCTCTCTCCCTCCCTCTCTCTCTCTCTCTCTCTCTCTCTCTCTCTCTCTCTCTCTTTTGCTCTCGCTCGTTCGTTCACCAGAGAGAGAGAGAGAGAATGAGAGAGAATGAGAGAGAAAGAGAGAGAATGAGAGAGAAAGAGAGAATGAGAGAGAATGAGAGAGAATGAGAGAGAAAGAGAGTTCGCTGCTTATAGCCGGGAGAGCTCTGAGTGTGCGCGCAAGTAGTTTTTCTCTGTTCGCGCCGCCACCGCCGTCGTCGCTCATTCGTCTGTACTTACACACAGCCGTGAGTACCCGTACACGTGTATGTACGGGCTGCGCCTGTTGTGCACCTTTTTTTCGAACGTCGCTGTGTACGGTATTTTTGCCCGTGCGAGACGTTATCTGCGCCGGCGCGCGTGTTGCACTAGCCTCGCGTGGTTCGTAGCTCGCTGCCCTTTTTTTTTTGTCTCGTTTTTGAAGAAAATCCACTACCCGCTTGGATAATCTGTGATTGGAGCCTTTCCTTTGTCCCGTTTATGAGCTGAAGTATGGGAAAAACCGAGATTTTATTTGGAAAAGTTTATAATCGGTGTATTGATTGGATGAACTCTTTAAACTGATACACCGTTAGGGTAGCTCCATAGGTACTCTCATATAGTCAATTATGGTATAACAAAAAATAGTACATGTGATTAATTTTTTGGAGCTTGTGAGAGATAAGAGTTAACTTTAAAACTTTAAGCGAATTGACTACCAAACCTAAGCATGGAAGAACGATATTGCTTCGTTTAAAAACTAATATCATTTTTTTAATGATAAGAGATAATAAGTTTTATACTATTGGAATGCTGAACGATTCAACCACTAGAAACTAATTTTATATTTCCGTTGGGGATCGCTACCTATAAATAATTATTGTATTTCCTGTTCTCAGAGTGCTATTTTGATAAGAACTAGTACTAAGTGTCTCAACTTTATTATTACGATGACTGCAATAAATTTTTAATTTACTAGGTATCTAGGAATGAGGAAAATCCTCGCGCATTAATTTTTGGAGTTAAGTTATCAATCAGAACAGCATTTACACTTTTTAAGTTAAGCGTCAGAATAATGAGCAAATTTTAAGACCTAAAGAACATTTAATTAACCCATTTATGCCCAGAGCATTCGATTTTTTTTCAGGCGCGTTGACTCATCAAAGCCTATGGATGAAAAGGGTAAGGCTCTAAAAGTCAAATTGCACATAAATAAAGAGTCTAACATAGCTACATTTATGTTTTGTTCTAAGATTGCCCTTATATGTATAAATAAACATTAGATGGAAACGACTCATCGTGTATAAATGGGTTCTACCATAATATTAAGCAACATAACCTTTGAGTATTGTAATTTAAATATTAACTATACATTCGAATTTGCCGCCATACAATCGGAAATATCCTTTAACCGATCAAACGTCTCCTTTAACTGCCGCACAACATCCTACCACCTTTTTTTTAAAAAAAAAGAGAATTATATTCAATGTTGCGTTCACGATTAGTCCTAACTAATTTTTTATTTTATATATTCTAAAAAATGTGGGAAAACTTAACTCATCTTAATGTAGAAAACCCAAAGTCAGACACGAGTACTTAATTAACTATTTATACTATTTTCACCTCAGAAGGAAGTCGAAGTTTCTTTCTTCTCTTTCTCTCTCTCTCTGTCTCTTTCTCTCGATCCTCTTTTTTCCATTACATTCCACGGTCGGCCTTTTCTTTGTTCTGTATCGCAGCGTTTTTTTTTTACCTCCTCTCCCGGCGTCGATCGTGCGACGAAATCGGGATAAGGAGAAAGTTGCTGAGAGCGCGGAAATCAAAATGAAATCTCGGGCCTTTCAAATTGGCCGGATTCGTCGGCATAGGAAATCAATGGGTAGTTTTAATAACGGAAGTTCGCCTCGATGGCCTCAATGAAGTCTTGCCTCTTTTCTCTCGTTCGCGGCCAGGCAGGCGCGCGGAAGCCTCGACGACGGAGGCCAGCAGCAGCTCTCCCATAGCGCGCCGCTCGTTTTTCATCGAGATTTTAATAATCGATCCCCCGGCCACTGGAAAATATTTCCTTAAACGAGGCGAGGATCCGTGTCGGGCTGCGTTACATATTCATGCGGGAGCTACATTCCTGGGCGGAGTGATCGCGTTACGCCGGCGCAATGGACGTATATACATAGATATATATATACTTATAGGTGCAGGTTTAAGTGGATGCACGCGTTTCAGTGCTCCCGTACGAATGTACTGTAAGAGCTTGGGAAATCGAGTTTTTTTTCACTGGTTTTTAGTTGGGAAAAGTTTTCAAGAAGCGCGTCTGGCTGTTCGTCGTGGAAAAGGGTAAAATTAATTACCCTGGCAGGATAATTTAATGCGCGATCGAGTAGCTTTTATTTTCGGAGCGATTCGTGTATAAAAAGCGCGTGAGTCTGCTTTTAATTTTAGATGCTATAAGTCGGTGGGGCTTATTTATTTTACATAATCAAAATGAATTTACTGCGAATGAATTTTTTATATGTGTTACGATGCTGCGGCACTTTGAGATTAAATATTATAAGCAAGTTATTAGATCGCGAAGTGGTAGGTTGCACTGGAAATTGACGAATATATTACTTGCTGCATTTAATCGCTTAATTGAATCAACCATTTTTCACATTTAATATACATCGCGAAACTATGATAAACTAACGGGACTAATATATTACCTGAAGCATAGTATGTATACAATTTATTAACGAAAAATTTGTTTTTTATTTTGTTATCTAGCATATGCAAACAGATGAATCAAATAAAAATAGTACATTAAACGTGGTAATGGATAATTAAAAAATTATCTATTTAACCGATATAATTATTGGCATTTATTATCATAAAATTAATTTACATTTGCTTAACTGAATTGATGATTAAGCAGTGAAATTTATTTTAAACAGGTGCCTCAATAAAAAATCATTGTCCTTTTGACAAAATTTCTATAACTTCAAAAATTTGAACGCGAAGAGTGGCCATTCCGCTAGTACTTTAAAAGGTTCGAACGAATGAAGAAATTTTGATCCATATTATCGAGTTCGTTGGATCGGTAAATTCAACCAGCACCTTGGTATCAAATAACATTTCTCTTCCTCGTATAACACCCTGACCATCGCCTCCTTTACCACTGGCAACAAAACTGTTAAAAACCAAGGCGGCAACTGGCTACAGTGCGATCGGACGAAAAGTCCACTCGAGCGTTTCCCACATGAAGTAGCCGGTGATCGCGCACTTCCGTCTTGTCCAAGATGGCAAGACGTCCCGAGACGAACAGCGCGTCCGCAAGGCCTGAGGAAAGTGGGGAGAGAGAAGGGAGGAAGGGGAGAGAGACGGCGGAAACGATCCCGTCGTCGCGCCGTCTCGCGCGCGCCAACTCGACTTCCGCAAGGCGTCGGCAAAAGAAGCGCGACACCGCGCCTGGACCGCGCTCAGCGGCAGCTCTGTCTCGGGGAAAAGGGAGCGCGCCAATTGCACCCGGGGGAATTCCCGGTCTTAATTTTAGCGCCGCCACACCTTGTCGGGGTCTCGCGCCGACTCGGATTCTCGGCCGAGAAATGCCCGATGCCTCGGCGAGCTTCTTACTACATGATCGATGCACTTACTGGGTATCCATGAGCTGCGGCGAGATCTATTAGAGTCCGAGGAGGTCTTGCACTACTTTTTTGTCAGTAGGTATACAGAAAAAAAGAATGATTCAAGAGGAAATCGTCATTTATTTGACAGTCAGTTTTGTCATGTCTTTCATCACAAGTAAATATTTCTTAACAGTAAAGAAATATTTAGTATAACAGTTAATACACGGTTTCTTTTAATGTCACGCCTTACTTACAGCAAATAATCCATTTTTTAACTGTTAATTCCTAATTATTTGGTGGGATTTAATGTCACATTCATTAACTATTAAGTCAGCGACTGTGTGAGCAAGGATTCTTTTTATCTGTGTAGTTATTGCACTACGGTTTAGTCAATTATTTTTATAAGACAGTATCTTAATTAACGTAGTCACTAGGAATGAAGCAAATATGGTTAGTAAAGACATGCTGAAGACACGCCCGTGACATCACAGAACATAACCTCACTTGTTTCTAGTCTAATAGAAATTGTGAAGACATGTGCATGACATTTCTGAACATATTTTATTTTAGTTTAGCTCGGACATGTTGCAGACACACGCGTAATAAGTCTGAACATAACCACTTTTGTCGTGTAGGAAATTGATGGGAAATGGGGATTTCTGATCGGATTCTGGTCGGGATATGGTAGGGACATCTCTTCATTTGATTTCTAATAGGGTTTTTCTGGTCACACACCCAGCAGGGGTAAAAATCGCCGTCTATCAGACTAACAGTGAAACTAAAATTGGTTAGTAACAGTGAATACTTTCTCACTACGAAACAGCGGGAAATGAAAAAGCATTCACTGTTGCCAACCAAATTCAGTTTCACCGACCATCTAGTAAGTGACGATGAATAGAGAGACAAAAAGTTGAAACGATGGAACCATGTGATAGTTTTGTCCCGAGAAACGAAAAATTTCACAAACAACTATAATTGTTATAATCTAAATTCAAAATATAAATGAATAAAATAGCATTAGAACCATATTGATCGATTATAATAAATTAACGTTTCTTAGACCGGTCCAAGAATTCATAAAAAGACAATCTTGAGCAGATAAATGAAAAGCGGGGAAAACCCATGAAGGATCCACGGAGGAATCAAGAAGCAGTGGTCCACCGTCATTGGAGTCTGGGTTATCCTGTTGCGGAGGCTCGGTTGGGAATTGGCCGGGCGTCTCTTGCGGCGGACCCCTGCGGACGGCGTCGCTCTCTCGCTTATAACCGGCCGCGCGAGAGCCCAGGGCACACGGCGGCGGCGGCGGGGGATACATCTCTCCCGCGAGTACCTAAGAAAGACGTAGGTGGAGAGAAGGAAAGAGAGGAGCGAGAAAGAGAGTCGACAGGAGAGCGAGCTCGCGCGAGAGAAGGAGAGAGAGGATCTCGCCGGGGCCACCGGCCACGTTCTCTCTCTCCTCCGCGGTGGAATGCGGGACGGGCAAATCGCGGTCGGGCCGGCTTGCGCGCGGCTCGTTCCCATGCATTCCTTCGGACTCCCCCTCTTCCCTCCGGCCGGAGAGCGCTCACCGCTCGGCCGCGCGCACAGCTCTCTCGCTTCTCTCCTGCGGGATGATCTCGCGCCGAGCGCAAGGAGAGAGAGAGAAAGAGAGAGAGTTTCTTTTGGAGCGCGCCGAGAGAGCCGAGAGGAGGCGAGTCTCGTTATGGAGCGAGCTGTGCGCCGCCGCCATTTTTCTACGCTTACGGGAGCCCGCCGGTGTGGAATGTTCGAGCGCGACCTGACCGATCCCCCGTTCTGCGGCTGCTTTTCGGCAGCACTTCGGCGAGTTTTTCTTCCTTCTCTTAGTGCGAAACTTCCAATTTCGTCGCCATTAAAAAGCAACAGCATTTTTCAAAAAAGTCCTACTTTTACTTGCCATTTATTGGGTATTAATGTAAACTCTTCTAAATTAAACTTTTCTGGAACCTGATATATTTGAGGTATCATTCGTATGATACCCTAGGTTTACCAGGTGTATCATCATTCGTATGATAAATGAGGTTTATCAGGTGTATCGTCATTCGTATGATACCCTGGTTTAACAGGTGTATCGTCATTCGCATGATACCCTGGTTTAACAGATGCATTATCATTTCTATGATACCGTGGTTTATCAGGTGTATCATCATTCGTATGATACCCTGGTTTATCAGGACTATTATCATCCGTATGATACCCTGGTACATCATGTGTATCATCATTCGAATGATACCCTGGTACATCAGGTGTATCATCATTCGTATGATACCCTGGTTGATCAGGACTATTATTATTCGCATAATACCCTGGTACATCAGGTGTATCATCATTCGTATGATACCCTGGTAGATAAGGTGTATCGTCATTCGTATGATACCCTGGTTTATCAGGTGTATCATCATTTGTGTGATACCCTGGTTTATCAGGTCTATCATCATTCGTATGATACCCTGGTTTATCAGGTCTATCATCATTCGTATGATACCCTGGTTTAACAGGTCTATCATCATTCGTATGATACCCTGGTTTATCAGGTCTATCATCATTCGTATGATACCCTGGTTTATCAGGTCTATCATCATTCGTATGATACCCTGGTTTATCAAGTGTATCATCGTTAGTGTGGTACCCTGGTTTATCAGGTGAATCATCATTCAAATGATAAACTAGGTTTATCAGGTGTATGATCATTCAAATGATACCTTAGGTTTATCAGGTGTATCATCATGCGTATGACACCCTAGGTGTCATACTGTATGTAAACCTAGATTTATTTGTATGACATCCTTATATTATCAAATTTTCCAAGAATTTATTTTACTCCGGGGTTTTATGAATAGCAAAATAGAGTCTGCTTTGTCTGAAATACTTCGTTTTTGAGACTATCATTTAAAATGTTCGATCTCCATTCAATAGTTAATTCGAAACTTCAATTATGTTTAATTGGCTTGCAGAAGTTTTGAGGAATTTAAAGGGTCTTAAACTTTGCACCGAATAATAGCGAATTAAACATAATTGAATAGCGCTGGATCAAATTTAAATATTGGCAACTACGCGACAATCTAATACCGGAAGAGTTTTAAGAGAAAACTTCTAGTTAATTATTCGAATTATCTATGTACAAATTTAACGATCTCGACGACTTAGTCGTGATGAAAGTGCAAAACGGATAAAGCTCTCGATGGAAGCTGTTGCTACCTCGTCGACGGAAAGCACGCCGTTCGAAAAAAAATGCAATGCCCGGTACAGCGTAAGGCCAAGGTGGAAAAGATTATTCTCTCTGCTCGCTCTTATCGCGAGGTCCGCTCGCGGCGTGTCGCGAACCGCGAGGGACATAACGGCCTGGCGAGCTCTTGCTCGTCTACTCCGTTCCGAGTATAAAGCTATACGCGGCGCGCATGCGTAATGCCCGCGCATTCCAGACATTGCTCTCCCCCTATGGTCCCTCCCCTCCTCCGCCGCGGGGACTTTAATGCAAAATGCGAGCGAGTTTGACGGCAGCAGCTCCTTTTTCGCCGGCTGACCAGCAGGCGTGTGCTCTTTTCTTTTACTGGTCGTACAACAGAGAAGCTTCCAGAGTTTTTTTCAACGTCGCGATTTGAAAATTCAATACTTTTTCATCTTCGTTTTTTAAGGATAATATGAAGGTAAATAAGTGTTAAGTATTAATTTTTAATGTTTGTAATAAAGAAGAGTAAAAAAGAACTCTACTATAGAAAAAAGGCTTTGATAAGCTTGGTTTTTGACTGGAATCGGGTGGTTTTTGATTGACGTTACCGGTTGAACAAAATAGAAAGCCTTAAGTCTTGATATACTCTTAATGTTAAATTGCATTAATCCTTAGACGGCCAAGTTGACCCGCTAATAACCTTGGTTTATTGGTTCTAACTTGGGGACTATTTGTGTCTTCCCTTTTTTATGTTTTCTTATCCGCTTTTCCAAATAGGTTGAGCCACCTAAAATCTTTCCATGCATTCCCAACATTTTATTTCCTCTCGGTGAAAACCAAAGTTGAATTCCACCCAATAATTTTTCTCCTTGCAAATATCCCATGAACCGATCAGACCTGACTGCCGAGTACGCGACGCCACCGTCGATCCCAGCTTTTGACCAGGCTTAGATTCGTCGAGGCGGCGTTGACTCCACGGGGGAGCGAGAAACTTCGGTGGAAACTGGTAGCCCCATAGGCTCGTCCGCCCACGCGCTCGCGGCCCGCGGCTGGAAGACGCGAGCCTGAGGCTGCCCGGCTAGACCGGCCGCTTGACCCTGGAACGAGGGCGGACTAGATCGTTGGCCCGCCACGGCGTGCCGGGAAAAAGCGCCGAGCGAGCCGGTGACGTCTGGGTCGCCTTTCGGCGAGCGCCTCGGCTTTGTTCGCGGCTGACCTCCGCCGACGGTAACACCGACTGCGAGCTCTGTATGTAGGAATTTAAGATAACTGTATGTGGGTACTCCCTAGTCAGTTGAAATGTTAAACAAAATTTGTTTTCAAAGATGTTATTGGTTTGTGAAGTATTAAAACAAAATTTTGTTGTATTTTTCAGTGTGTTAATTATCTTATAGTAGGCTAGTCCATTAAATTAGAAACGCGTTACGTCTAGTAACTTTTGCTTGCCAGGGTTGCCATTTTTACTGAAAATCTGGTAACTTTTGCTCGCCAGTATTGCTATTTTTACTGTAATTCTGGTAAACTTTGCTTATCAGTATTGCCATTTTTATTGCAAATTTATTGTAGTAACATTCGCTCGCCAGTATTGCCATTTTTACTGCAAATCTAGTAACTTTTTTTGATTGGCTAGTTTTTGACACCACTTACTACAAACATTATCATTTTTTTCTAGAACCATACTAAATATTGCCATACAAATTTTTTCTCCATGAATGGTTACGAAAGATAAGAAAACTATATAGATAACTTCAACTCTTATCAAAAGGGTAGCGATAGTTTAATTACTGATTAATTTTTTTCCTGAATTTTCTTATCTCGTAGCTTTTGCTCATATCGGCTGATTTACTTTTCGTAATGTCGGCTGTCCGGGAGGTTATTAAGTGCAGAGTACAATGACGCGGAGCTGTAAAAACAATCGGCGCGATAAAAGTTTTAACGGTCTCGGGGGAGTTCAATTGAATTTTTGATAAACCCTCGGGGCAGTTTTATTCAGCTGAGTGGCCGCTCACTCGTAAAGATAACTCACTTCGAAGTCGTAAAACCGTTCTCCCTTCACTTTTTTGCCACTTTAAGAGCGTGAACCGGCGAAACTTCAAATTCCAGGAAGGCTTAAGTAATTTTTGGTACCTAACTAACGCGGCTTTTGCGTGTTAAACGATTTAAAAAGAAAAAAAGGGAAAAAATGAATGTTGCTCGCGGCCACTACGAGAGAAATAATTTTTGGGCTCGTATGACGTCAGTTCGACGCGTCACGATAAAAATTTGCCGCAATACATATTTCAAAATGTTATTATCCGTCATTGTAATGATCGCAATAAATTAAAGCGACTAACTGTGAATCTTTTTTATTTTTTCTTTCTTAAATTTAATTTCTCCTCGCAAGAAAGAGCTTTTGAATTGCCGACGGCTGAATATAATTTTTTTGAAAATCTGCGGGGGAAATGGAAAAATTCTGTACAGAAAGGCATAACGATTTCCAGGCTCATTAGCCTTTGACTAAGACTAGCTCCGTATTTAAATCATTACCCTACGCTAAATCATTACATACCCCTAAACATTACTCGTATACCTTCGCGGCCGAAGTAACAGTTCCGTACTCCTAATGGAAATGATTTAAGTATTTTCTAGCCAGAAATTAGCTCAAATTTTGTGATATGCTAATATTCTAGCTAGATCACTAGAATTTTCACTAAAAATCGTGATGCGAAAGAGAAATGTTGAAATTACCTACCTTAAATGTAATTTTAACGGTATATCAGCTAGTTATTGGCCAGAAAGAAAATTGATTGTTAGCTAATGAACTTTATAGCTTTCCTACCTTAAAATGGCAACTATAACGCCAATTTTTGGCACTCGTGCTATAAAATATTGTATGGGACTGGTAGTGACAACTGTTGTACAGGTTGAACAGTTAATGTCTACATCCGTACTCTAAATGACTATTAGCAAATTCTTAATTTCTAAACCATAAAAGATACTTTAATTATCCATAAAGATACTTTATATATCACCAGGGATTAGATACACTTCTAGACGACAAAGAATTGAATCGAGCGAAAGCGATGATATCCATGGAAAGTAAACAAAAGAGAAGAAAGCATCAGAATAGATGTAAATTCGTTTTGGTATAGCTTGGACGAAGGCCGCCGCGACGGCGATGGCTGTACGCGAGTATAAAAACAGGGCTAAAAGGAAGGCCTGGAAACGACAGAGAGAGAGAGAGAGAGAGAAAGAGAGAGTCGAGAAGCGTAAGCGCGAAACACGAGACGAGAAAAGTATCGGCATGGAATGTCACTAGCTTATAGAGGGAGCCCAGAGCGAGCCTTTCTCCCTCTTCCTCCCTCTCTTCTTCGCGCGGGGCTCCAGTTCTCGGAACTCCTCCGCGAGCGGATTTGCCTGGATGATTATAAGGCGCAAGCGCGTGCTCGCTCAAACGGAATAAGATGGTTATCTTTCGAGCTCAAAGGATTAACGAGGCAATCGGCTCTCTCTCTCTCTCTCCTTTCCTCTCCGCTCCTGCCCAGCCTCCGCGCGGGCGCTCTCGTCTTCTTTTGTACGCTGAGGAGGCGAACACCGGGGGTTACGATTTTCGCACGCGGCGAAACAAGCGCCGTATATCAATTCGACGCCGAGTTCATTGCGGTGTGTGCGTGGATATCAAAGTAGGTGTGAGCGTGTATATGGGAATGTGCGAATGACTGTGTATTTTGTGTGTGTGTGTGCGTAAATAATGTGAATGTGCGAATGACTGTGTGTTTTGTATATGTGAATGTGTGTAAGTAATGTGTGAGTGATTGCGTGTGTGCGTCTGTATGCAAGCGGGGGAGGGGACGAAGAGGCGATCGCGGTGAGGAGGCGCCGCGCGGACCTCTTGGACGCGGCCGCGCCGAGACGTGCCTAATTAGTGGAAAAGGATCGGCGACGGTCAGACGCTCTCCGACGAGTCGCGACCCGTTTGCCTGGAAATCGATGCATTTCGACGCTTTTTTTCGCCTTCTCGACGCTTAGGGAATACTGACTGGTCGAAAAAACGCTTCTTCTTTTTTCATCTACTCGCTCGTGAGCGTCAACTTATTCTTTTTTTTTTTTTTAATTAAAATTAATACGGTAAATCGACTGGAAATACCACCGACGTTGTTCAGAATTTCTTCAGACTCGAGCATTAAGCGAAAAAAAAAGATCCTCTCTTAGAGAAATGATGAGCCTAAAAGTAAAGCCCGTAATATTCTTAATTTGATTGGTTTTGAACTGACTACGTGGTTAGTCGTATGTTTCTGTCTAATATGAGACCGATCCTAGTTCAAAGACTAGAAAAGTACAGAAATATATATACGGAAAAAGAGAATAATTTTTTTTTTTTAAATTAACCAGCAGATTCATATTTACATTAAGGAGGTTCACCAGTCTCTCACGGTAAAATCGAAATCCAACTTTAAGACTTAAAACTTGGTGTGAATCTAATAAGTCTGTTAGAATATTTGAAATAAAAAAATAGTGGATCCACCGTCTAATTGTTCAGAAAATAGCTTGTAAAATTAGTCATTTTACACGCCATAGTATTTCTATAGCCATAAGCTTATGACGAAGATATATAATAGAAACATGTTTAGATTAATCTTCAATTTACATCATTTCTCTATTAATTATTACAGTACTGTTGAAAGAAAAAGGAAATCGTACTAACTACGAGGAAGCCTAACCTACAATCCCAGACGAGCCCCCAAAATGTAGCGATCATCATCAAATAAATAAATAAAACAACTATATAAAAGAATAGAAACTTTTAATCACGAGGTTAAACGTATTTACAAAACGAAGTCCAGACATCAACTAAACAAACAGTTGCTAATAACAAATTCCTAGTTCGTAGCAACCAAATATATAACAATATAAAAAAAGAAGCATAAAAAATCGGTATTTTAGAGCATTGAGCAATCGGCTCCAACGTCCCGATTCATTAACAGGTGCAGCCCTCCCTCCGGGCCCAGCGCCTTGTTGGCTAATGCTAATAACACGTGTCGCACAGTCGGTCGCGCTCTCGGCGGGCTATGCGAATACGCCCCGGCAGGCAGAGGCAGAAGAGAGAAAAAAAAAGAAGGAAACTCGCGCTAATTCAGCGGCGCGAGAATGGCGTTTATCTTGTCGAGAATCGCGCCGCACTTCGTAACTTGTATATAAAGAGTAAAAACTGGCGAGTGAGAAGAGGGGCGGAGGGGAGCGCGGTTATCGTGCTCGGCGAGCCAATTCAGGCGTTTGCTAATGGCGGAGGAAGTCGAGTAAGACAGTATTTCCGGCCTCGAGCCGAGCACGTGTTCTCTCCTTCCCCTCGGCTACGCTTTTTTTCCCCCTCATCATCTCGGATCCGGCGGACCCCATCACACTTTCCTCGGCACTCTCTCGGGGTCTGTTCCTCCGCCAGCCGTTGTTCCTGATGAACGTCCGAGGAGCCGAGGCCACAATCTGTTTAGATTTTGTCCACGAGGAGATGAACAGGGTTGTGAGTGTTGGATACCGCCGAAACATTGAAAAATCTTTGTTCGGTCGAAAATAGCGAACGTGTGTCTCTGGATTTTACTGATTAGAGCTGGTTCTTTACAGCAGTAGAGTAAAATAAACTCTATTCCAAAACCTGATATAACCGTAGGGTGTCATGCCAATGATACCTCAGGTTCCTGAGGTTACGGAAGAGTTCACTTCTTTTTAGTGCTTAAGGGGGTCTTCCGCGAAAATTCCCAAAGTAGGATAAGTCTTATTTTATTGATTGAAATGTGCTGAATCGAATGGTACCATTGATTGTGTCTCTTATCGCGAAAAATTTTGAAATATTTGGTTTCAAAGATTACAGATTTAACATAAGCCCTTATGGAGCTGCGTTTAAATGAAGACTTGGCTAACTTAAATCACATTTTTCCTTAATACAAATATGTTTTATTTTGTAGAAAAATACTTAATCTTTCAAATGGCTCTTTCTAAATAGTATGGAATCGTGGAAAAAATTGAGAAATTTATGATTAAAGAAAAAATACCATCAGTGAAGCCGGATGTTTATCAGACGACATGTTACATATCTCACATAACCTCTTATGAAATGTGCTTTTCCTCGTTAAAGGCGATGAAATCGTTTCAAGTGATATCCAGGACCCCTTAGCAGCACATAAGTACAGGAACCCCAAGAATTACAATTCATAAGGTTATTCCTAACCAACTGAACATCTTCGATAAAGACTCCTACCGTTCTGCAGCTAGAAGAGAAAGAAAAAAAAGGACCGCAAATGCGCCTAGCCACGAAAGCTGTAATGTATTCCTGCGCGGCGGAGCGGCGACGCATCCAGCCGTCGCATCGCATTCAATTACAACGCAATTTCCTCGGCAGCCTCATTATATTCCCCGGGGCGTCCGTCTCTCTCTCTCTCTCCCTCTCTCTCTCCATTATTCCACCGACGCGAGAAGTATAACGAAGTCGAGCACGACGGAGCTTGGCGGGCGCAGGCGGGAGCCTTTAAGGGGGTTGCCTCTCGTGTGGAGATGTGGACTAAAAGATATCGGAGGAATGCGAATCGCCGCCGCCATTGGCTCTCCCGCAGCCTCGTCCGTCCTTGTATGCACGCGTGTGTGTAATAAGGAGGACTCTTTTTCTCTCGCTCTCGACATGCAAAGAGGGAGGGAGGGAGAGGAGAGGAGCCGCGCGCGGCGAAGGTGCTGATTTTGGCCACCGAGAGGTACTTTTCATGCAGCCGAAAGAGGGAGAAAGAGTTCGTGAGTCGACGGAGCGATTATGTGAATCGAGGGGCTGCACATTGCGCTTATCAATTTGAATTTCCGAGTGATAGTTCCAGGCGATTCCAGTTTCGCTCGGGCGATCTTGTGAGAATCGCTGAAGGATTGGATCTGACCGTAACCAGTGCTTTCGCCTCGTGGTACAAGAAGTTGCGGAATGTCGACTAGCGGAAGCTGAAGTTCCCTTTTTCAATCTCCTTTGCGCTTAATTGTTGTCTAGGACTGTAAATATTGCTATACTGTAAATTGCGTATCTATAGGAAATAGATCGATGAAAAAGATTTATGTGAAGAGAGAAATTTAAAATGAATAATAAATTTAATTTGAAATTAAAATTGAAATGTAGATCTAAATCTTCTAAATCCAGTAATGATAAATAATTACAGAAGTTTAACAAAATTTATTACAATCTAATAAATTTTAACTCTGTGAGTATTATCGTTCGTGGCCTAAAAAATATCAGATATCTATCTGAAGTTTTATTCTGAAAGCCTCTTACAGCATTCCTTCTATTCAAGATGATAATTTTTACAGAAATATTTTCCGAGTATATAAATTTTCCTCTCTTAAAAAAGTGATGGCAAAATACATATAATTAAAAAAGTGGATGCGTGAAACCCGTTGAATTGTGCTAGTAAGAAAAAAAATCGCTGCCACTTAGCACATCATATTCCCACGAAAGATAAATCGTACAATCCATTATATACCCTCGTACTATTCTTTAACGGAGCCGATTTTTCCCCGCGCAATTTGTCAAATAAATCAGTTCAGAAAATTACAAACGACCATTCAACACCCGGGCGCAGGCGAAGGAGCTGCAGGTCGAACGTATCAACGGATAGACCTAAATCAGCTGTCTCGAGCGCACTAAAAATAACCGCCTGCTCGCGAGCAGTGCGCGTGTCCTTAAAACCGCGCGGGGATCGGAGGCCGCTCGGAGCAACTCCAGAAAGAAAGAGAAGGCCGAGGAGGCTCCCAAAAGGAAGGCTACGTTGTCGGAAAAGGGTTCCAAGGAGCCGCGGGAGGCGCGCACGAGGGGCAAACAAAAAATAAATAAAAAACAAAAAGACGACGAAGAAGAAGCGATCGAGGAGGGCTGGACGGACGAGTCGGAAAAAAGAAGGAGCGTGAAAAAAGAGAGAGAAGAACGGACGTAGTACCCAGTGGAATAGAGTGAGAGAGAGAGAGAGAGAGAGAGAGAGAGAGAGAGAGAGAGGAAGAAAAAAAGTGAGATGGGCGCTGGTAGCAAGAGGCGCGAGGGCAGACACTCGGGCCGGTGTATAATAAGGCGGCGCGGGGGCATCCCGCGGAGGATAGCCGCTGAAATGAGATGGTCTCGTCGGCAGCTTTGTCCGGCGCCATGTTTAACATAGCACCGCACCACCTCATCTTGCCGCTCGTTTGCGCGCCTCTCCCCTCCGTCCCTCGCCCCGCGTGCGCCTCCCCCGAACCCGGCCCTCCCTTTAGGCCCGAGACTGCTGTCCGTGTATACAAATCAGTGCTCCTCGCGCGCGCCTTATATACACCTCCGGCGTCCTCCTCGCCTCTTTCCACGCCGCTTCGCAAGGCCGGTGGATGATGGTCCCTATCCCGCGTTTTGAGGGCACGTCGAGGTTGCGATGCTTCGGGGGCTGATGCGTTTTCTTTCAGCGGATTCTTTTTTTTTTATTATTTATTTTTTTCTTTAGGGGGCCGACCAGCTTTGTTAATTAATTAACGTTTTTATTTCGACGTTAACTAGACATTTTAGACGTATTTTGACGGATATGTAGCTCTTCCAAAAAAATGTATAACGAAATATAACAAAAATTACGTGTATCAGAAGTTTAAGAATTATATCTGGGTGATTTTCAATGAAAGTGCACTTTTCTTTCGTGTAAACTCTCTGGATATTTGGGAGGTTTAAGAGTTTAATTTTATCAATAAAATGAATTTTTTTTATACAAGTAAAGCTTACATTACTTTACAATACGACTAGAATTATAAATTTCGATTTTTCATTTTGTTCACCTTAAGGTGGTATTCCCCCTTAACGTATAATCGTTGAGAATTTGTATTGCAGGTGAAGATATATTTATTTTTCTCTTCGCTGTTTTAGTAAGAGATTTATGCTCGGAATTGTGAAAGGATAGATTTGGATTCTAATCTGTTGTAAATAAAATTCTAAATGTAAGCGCGAGTTGGACTGTAAATACAATAAATCAGCGGGGTATAATGAGCCGTGTGTGCATCTATGGGATCTCATATTTATTGGGTTTTAGATCCAAATTAGGGCACCTTGTGTGGCTTCAGCATTTTATTGTGGAGATTTTTTAAATTGGTATTTTACCTTTGAACCGCTCTTTAAGAAACTATGGCAAGATCTACTAAAAGAAAACAATCCGATTTGTTAATGGATACGACACTTCAATTCGATATTAATCATAAAAAGAATTAATTACTTCAAATTTAAAAATCCTATATAAAATTTACCATAGGAGACGCTGTTCGGTAGAAGTATTATTTTTAGTGCTTCACAATAATCGCTACAATTTAATCATATAAAAAAAAACTCTTCAGTAAATTTAAATAAATTACTATGTTTTATCGAATTAAATTAATATGAAAATTTATGCATGTCATCCTTTAGGTTTTCTCTTTAAAAATTCCATGGCAATATTTATCCGCGTAATAATGAACATTGGATTTTTCAATAGAAATCGGTAAAATACTGCAGTCAGAGTAATTAAACGATTAACCATATAAACCCGGTAAATTTAATAATAGCCGTACTGTATTTTTACCCACGCCACTTAACCTCTCTGCGAATTACAAACCAATTACTCGGATATTTCGCGATTCCCTCATTATAAATGAGATTTCCCAATCAGGGGCGGTTTTGGTTAACAGTCGCATTACTCCAACCACCAGTCATCTCCTTAATAGGAATAACTTCGTTTTTCTCGATTGATATCGAGCGCGGATTGCCTTATACTCCGCCGAGTAGTCTCCCTTCTGGCCTCGTTAGCGACGATCTTATGCGTATTTACATTCTCCGCCGCAATAATAATTAAGTCGCTTGACGTATGACTAAGCCACGACGCATTATCCATTTATTAAACCAAAAAAAAAACTTCTTATCCCCTATTCCAGTTTTTATCAGCGGCTAAAAAAAAATTGTACCTCTACGCTCCAGCTTTTTTCATTCCGCGCCACTTGCGACATTTCCTATGAATCATGAGAGACAATTTTGATATGGCTATACCCAGCCGCGGCTCGATAATTAAAAATGCCGTCTATTGCGTCGCGGATATAACATACAGCCAACCGCGTAAACTGCCTTTTTTCCGCTTCGATTTACTCAGCACGCTCTTGACTGGAACTATACAAAAAAAAACCTCAACCAGCAATTTATTTATTATTTATATAAACGGGCAAAAGTCTTTACGTAAATATAGAATAGAATGAGAAGAATTTTAAAACTAAATCTGTACAAGAACAAAAACAGATCGGTTTACAATCTGAGAAAAAGTTACTGTAGAAATTACTATCTGGGAACATGACTAAAGACTAGACTCAGATAAAAATTTCTATATACTCAACAGTATTTAAAATTTGCCATTTGTATGTAGTAAATGTTGCTGGACAATAGTGGCAATAATCCCCTACCCATACAGAAAAATTTAATATATTTTTAACAAATTTTGGCAGTCTGTGGTCACGATCCCAGTCAGATAATAATCTTTTCAATAATTTTTTTTCAGTGCAGAATACTGTAGAGTGATGAAAGTAACGTAAATTATGTTCAACGTGATCTGCTCGATTCTTCGATGACTGTTTCACATTTTTGATGCCTCAAACTATCCGACAATCGGAAGACTACTTCCTTTTCTGATTGACTAAAGTTGTAGTTTCTGCTTTATACTCAATGTGCTTTTCTTCGTTACAAGCTACGACATGATCTAAAGCCAACCAGTCCAACAGCAATACGCAATAACTAATATAATCACCATATAGTAGTTTGACCTTAAGAAAAAAAAAAGAAAAGAAAAAAACAAGAAAATGCGCTGGACTGAATACTACGAGTGGCGTTATCTCACGAATGAATCACTCGCGTGAATGAATCGCCGAAGGGGAGGGAGGCAGTTGCAGAAAAAAAAATTCATTGATCCTCGATTCTCGATTGCGCAGCATCGTCGGCGCGTGAGCGAAGAATTCCGGGCGGGCAGGGGGAGGGAAAAAATCGCGACAGACCCAGATTCGCGCGAGGAATATGTCGCGCGCGTTTCGCGGTGAGTCACGGAGATCGGCGAGCGGCGAGCAGTTACCTTGGCTCGCGGGCTCGCCGTGCCTAGCACGACGAGACACTGCAGGCGCGTGCACCTGCGTGTGCATCCGTTGCAGCGGCGCCGAGCGCTGGGTGCATTGACTTTTACTATTTCGGCGGTGGGAGCTTGGGGAATTGGCCACTCGCTCGGAGCTTCCTGCTTTATTTCGCGCTCGGGGATATTTTCAGCGGCTAATTAGTCACTCCACTATTGCGCGATTGTAAATTATGAGATTGCAGAAATTTCTGGGCTCAAATGTGCGATATACGCCGAGTTTTCCACGTATATAAAGAGTTGAATAAGTGAAAGTTCACGCGAATTTGTTTTGCGTTCAAAGGCGACTGCCGGTGATTAAAAGTAACAGGCGCAAGTCTTACGTGCTTCGCGAGATTGTTATGTTAGTAGAAGGTGATTTTGATGTAAAATTAATTTTTATTAAAATCACCTTCATTAATTAATCTAAAAAATCATTATATAAATAACGAAATTTATAAGATTTAGAGATTTTCGATCTGAACTCAAAGCTTAAATTCGATCCGGTTAATCTAAAAATATGAAATTAATTTATAAAATGAAAATTCGTTCGCCTATATCATTCACCTATATTGAAACAGCCAACTACTTTTCATTTAAAATATGTCGATATCCAAATTGCTTAAGATAATTTCACATATTCAGATTAAAAGAGATCGCATCCTTCATCATACAAGGTTCTCGAGTGATTTACATTTCTTAAAATCAACATTGTGTTAATTATTAAATTCACTCATTTAACGGACTAAAATAGTTTTAAAAAAAGCGACTTGTAATTTTTACTAAAAAACATTTGTCTCAGAGAACTTAAATTACCCTATAAGGTTTATAGTTTGACTCGACTACAAATTTTTCGTTTAAACTCTAATCAAACTACAAGTTTTCCGACTTTATTCCAGCAAATTCCCCAATCCAATAATAAATTCTATTCAGAGCAGACTAAAATCCAAAATCGAAGGTATAAGTACTACACTGCTCGTAAATAAAAAAATTTTAAAAAGTCTGTCAGCATCAATAAAAAAAATCCATCGTCACCCCAACCTCAATGTACCGTATATATACGACCAGAGAGTGTCTCCTTACAGCATCGCAACGGCACACCGGATCGCCTCAGCCCCGGCGACCTCGCGGCGGTGGCGCATGCGCCACGACTTCATTACCTGAGGAATGCACCTGGCCGCGCGACGAAACCGAGCCGCGGCCGATCGGCCATTAATCTCCGCGCCTCCGGAGCTCCCTGGAATTTCCGAAAGGCGCCGCCGCCGCACGGATGAATGAAACGCGCTCTCTCTTTTCCCGCCGTCTCACTTGCGACAGTGTATATATACACGGGGGAGCGCGTAAGAGCGTTTTTTCCGCGGCCGGGGCCCGGTCAAGGAAAACGGTCACGCGCCGGTCCCCTAACGGAAGCAGATTTTGCGCAACCGTCGCCGCGGCGATCAACAACCGCCAGTGTCCTTTCCAAGGAAAGACGTCGACAGATAGCCGGCGTATAGCGGCGTTGAGGGACTCGGTCTCGTGGTCGTTATGCGGCTGTTATATGTTTATTGCATAATTCTTATTGTTTCGAAGAATATTTAAAGATTTTTCGATGGAACGATCAGTGGTGTGAGAGATGATTATTTTGGATTTTAATTTTGAAGTGACGTTTTGTCTGGAAAAGGTGCTTGAGTCATTTTTCCGGGAACAAGTCAAGGATGGGTTTTTTTTGGGATTGCATGGAGAAGTTCTTGATTAAAATTTATACTGTAAGGTATTAGAATAGCGTATTTACTATAAAGTACCTAGTAGTCGATTGATATAATATATTAATATAGTCTATTATACTCGCCTTATGGAGGAATTTTGATATTTTAATATAAATAATTAACAAAATTATAGTAAATGTTGATACAAGTAATATTGAAAACATAAAACGTGGATCAGAAGTTATAGCTTTCCAAAGAAGAAATATTAAAAATCACTAACAGAAAATTAAATTTGATAAAACTGTCTTTTAAAAGTTAATACGCCGTCCACTAAAAATCTTCAGTTGATCTTAAAATTATTTACCGCTCTTCAAATTTAAAATAGAATCTAAAAAATTTTAATGAAGATTTAATAGAAGTTAAGTTTGTCTGTCGATAAGCAGACACTAGAATAATTTCTCGTGCTCATTATCATAAATTTCGCTACCACATTTTTGTCTGTGTACTACTTTATGAAATTGACTTTTCGCTCATGGGAACATCGGAGTTTATGCCCTTTTGCAGATAATTGGCTTTTTTTTGTAATCTTCCTTATTAAAAAGTGACTCTTTAAAGACTGACGACACAACACACGTTGTAATATATTCTTCAATCGGAAAATATACGTAGAATTATAAATTAATTTTTAATATAATTTCGATATTAATGAAGATAATTAATTCGGTACGAGTTGTTTAATGCACTGGTGCAATTTTAAATGCTTTTGTATCAGTTTCACGAGAGAAAGATTAAACTGATCATTTAAAACCACCTGTTGTTATAGTCATTCACATTACGTAGAACAGTGTTCTAAAATATCCGGAAATCGGGTTAAGGTATTTTATTTAGGATAAAAATAAGTATATAATAAAGAGGTTACAAATTTAAAATTTTAATGTGCAGGTATGAAGGATTATCCTGTACTGTGAGTAAAAATAATATAAGCTTTGTAGTTGAAATTTTAGACTATTTGTGTCTTTTTTAAGAACGACGGAATTATTGAACAGTTCTATTATTAAAACTGATGGATCATGCAATATTTCTAAAAGTCGAAGACTGACTGCTTCTTTATCTCTATTTCCGCCAAAAAGTAAGACTATTTTCGTAATCATAAACTTAAGTCGATAAGTTAATTTTATTTTTATCTGGAATGTATAATTTCTATTCATTAAGTTCATGTGTGTATTAAAGTTAGGATGCGCGGAAATCTATTGACAAAGTTTTTAACAAATAATGAATTTTTTTGAAATTCGCCAGTTTTTTGAAAAATATTGAGGATTGTTTTTTTTTAATGTAATTCAATAAGATGTTAAAAGAGCGTGTTAACTCTTTTTTAGTCTTAAAATTGGCTAGTTGTAGCAGTTTAGATCTTATTACTAGACAGAATGAAATTCTTCAATGGTACGATATGTCTATAACTGATGCGCCAATGAAAACCAACCCGCGAAAAAATTTACCAGCGGCCCGACGTCGGCCCAGTACTGGGCGCCAGTACGCCGTAGTTGGCACAGTATTG
>JAWWEN010000020.1:4806366-4816904 GCA_035582955.1 Sycophila texana
CTGTCTATTCATTGATGACTATATTCTGATCAGATTCTGACCAAATTTACAGTTAATTATTGATCAACGTTTCTAGTTAACAGATAGTGAACCGGTCAGAAAAGATGGTTAATTTTCTACCAGGGTAGGATTAATTTGCATTACATAGGGTTGATACTAAAGTAGTATAAGATCGGTGCAACAAACATCAGAGAGGGCATGGTAAGGATAGTATTGGGACGACACGACGGGACTAAGCAGGACCGGACTGGACCAGGCAGGATCTTGTAGTAACAAAACTATATGGAAAACCAATATGTGTTTTTGATCCTACAATGTCGTTTGATTGCCAATACTATGTTTACTCGTGGTTCTCTGTGTGTACAAGCTCTAGAGTAGACCGTGAGATAACCTTACTCTTGATTTCTGATTCGTTTTTAAGATTAAAATTATTATATTTAGTTAATGTAAACATAACTCTAATTAATTTAATACTAGACTAATCTATGTTCTCTTATATGTTTCTGCATTTCTGATCTTTACATTTAATTGCCATGCGTTCCGATCGGTCGGATGTTAGACCGAAACAGACGACAAACCAGCTCTTTAGAATCGTAATTGTTACCGTAATTTTGACAATTTCTCTTCATTTAACAAGCTTCTAACTGCATTTTTTCACATTCACGCCAAATTTTCCAATAAAATTTCTACCCGTGCGCTGGTACGATAAAAAATAACAGACTTAATACAATTCCCTCGCGCATTCTCGACAACAAAAAAAGTGAAAAACCTCGAAGATAAAAACACAAGGAAAAAAAGAGACAAAGATATATAAATATATATGAAATGAAGAGAATCGTTATAGCTGCACAATGTGAGGTACCATCGATAGTGGTCGACTCGCTTAGCGAGGGAAATTTGGCTACTCCGGCATAACGTACGTCACTAAACTGACTGCTATCGTCGTCAAAGTCCTCTTTGTCACTCTTTAGTTTGGCGAGCGCTAGTAGTCTCTGTTTGTTGTTCGTACCGACAGACTGCATGGCTAAGAGCACATTGGGGGACTGTATGCCGAGGCTCGATATGAGGGCGTCGGTCCCGTAAACGAAGGCCGCGCCCACGAGAAAGCCGATTCCCACGGGCACGAAGGCGTACTCGCCCGCGCCACCGTAAATCTTGCTCTCGGTGGCCATCTCGATGGCCGGGGCGAGGAGAGACCAGTAGCTCGCAGCAACCATGACGCCCGCCGCAAAGCCCAGGCTCACGTCCAGCAGTTTTCTCTGTAACAGACCAATGCAGCAGGTACGGCCGCTTTCATTAATGTGTTCACTTATCTCTTGAGGAGAGGCGCGCGCGCAAGGGGGTATAATCGCCGGCTTCGGTTGCGCATGCTTTCACGCGCGCCTCGGCTTCACCTTCCTTCCCTTCCTTTTCTTTTTTATCTTTGACCGATTTTTTCTGTTTTTGCTCGTGCGTATGGATAACGAGTGGTTTCTCTCCGAGCTGTGCGTGAAACTTTTAAATTTTTCAGATAAGACGCGAATGAATTTCATTGATTTATGCTAATTCGATTTGAAGGTTGATCGAACTTATTTATTTATTTATTTTTTTATATATACGAATAAATAAGTTGTTGCGGCACTTGGAAGAGAAAAAAGGTGAGGTCTACTGTATATACACTGGAGTGGATTATTACACTAGAAAATGTTTCATTAAATTATGCGCCTATTTGAAAAAATAATTGCAACATCTATTTGCTTCAAAGAAAGTGTAATTTAGAATACAATGTTCCCTTGTGAGAACTACACAATAGTTTGGGACAAATGTGTATTACTGGTTTCCCAAGGGGTTTCAATAGGGAAACCTTAAGGTTTCTAAGTGGGTCCTATACATTGGACTCCCATGCCGTTGTTCAATAGGGTACATGGAAAAAAAAAATTGGTACATGCAGACCTGCACTACACATAGGAACTGTCTATAGTCACTAGACTGTCCATATAATAGTCCTATGTATAACAGATATGCTGTTCCAATTTTGGTTTTAAAGAAAAGCTTCTTTAATATAGGATCTTATCTAATATTATAAGTATAGTTCTATATATGCTATTTTCATTTCAACTATTTTCTTCTTTCAGTGTATTAATCTACATGCAAAAGTGTTTTACGTAATCCTGTTCACCAATATTAAAAAAAACATGTAACGAAGAATTTACGGAAATTGAAAAGATGAGTTTTTGGTGCAGACACTTTAGCGCATTAATTTTTCAATTCGAGATATTTTTATCCTGCCTTCATTGGAATTAATTAAAACAAATGTTGAGCGTATAGATCGAAGATGAAGGCCGAGAGAAAGATATGATACACTCGTTTTTAGGATATTTATTGGGTCATTTGAGTTTGCTTTGAATCAGAAGTGGCAAATCTGTATTTTGACACGTTGAACGGTGTTCTAGTTTCATTTTCATTCGCATATTAATTTCATAAATCGTTGAATAATAAGAGACAAAAGTTTCACTTGTTTGATCAAGGTTACTTGGATTTTTTGCAAAAGTGAGCTAATTTTCGTTGATGAAACAAAGTAAGCCAATGTTTGCAATAAAAATCCATCTGTTTTTATAAACAAGCGAATATTTTATTACCCTCTTCTGGGGACCTGTTTCTTTTCTGGATACTGTCTTTTTAATATGTATTCTCACAATTAGTTTATTAAAAAAAAAAAATAATAATAATAATAATAATTTGATGTACCTTCTGTACAAACGAATTAGTTTTTCAACAGCTGTAATACCTTTAGGTTTTAAGTAGTATAAGATAAAATTTAATTGCTGGTATTGCATACAATCTCGCGTGCGCTTGGCTGTTTGAGTAAACACTGTATAGAAAATAATCTTATTGCGATCAATTGAAGCGCTGTTCCGAATTACCAAGCAAATTTTAACTAAGAATATTACAAGAAGTTGATATCTGAAATCTATATTTTTTAATGTACATTAAGAAAATAGTATAATTCTGTATACGATAAATACAAAAATTTAATTTATTTTAAAATCTTTTTCATATAGGGGTAAGCGGTATAGTCGTTGGCAAGGGAGTAGTCATTGGCCGCAACGATAGTGATTAGCAAATTTTTCATTAGTTTGTATATCTATAGATATGCCAATCACTATCCTAACTAGAACCATTCACTATGTTGCGTCGTCTGCTGCTTCGGGTGCCAATCACTATACCGTTTACCCCTATATGACGTGCAATGAAAACAGGATAAAAAATTTTTCACACTTAATCTGAAATTGTACCAATTGCTCTTTTTTGTTAATTAATGGTTTCAAAAGCAATCAATTATTAACAACGTAATAGCTTGCAGGAAAATATCAGTCTTATCGATCTCTATTTTTAGATATATACAACTGTAATTAGTTTAGAGTAATTTTATAATAATTAATAACAATTTAATAATAAATGTGAAATAAGTTAATTAATTGTTGTTATATTTTAAATATTTTAATTGAAGTCCAGGTTGTCAATAAATAAGCAAATAAACAACTAACAGATATTTTTGTATATCTTGCAACAAATGGCTTTTAACCCTTTTAATGTTATTCAATCTTCGCCTCGGCTCGGTTGACAATTTACGTTCAGTCATATAGGCCATTCTTATTTTACCACCCTTGTTGTGTAATCTACTAGGGGTAAACCATACGGTAATTGGCCACTTAAGTACACTTAAGCAGACGACGAAATATAGTTATTGGCCTGGCTAATATAGTGATTGGCATACCTATATAGGTATATAAACTTATGGAAATGCGGAATAGTATATTACGCAACAAGGGAGGCATTCTTTTTTGCCTCCCACGTAGCGTATTGTATTTTTCAGCCTAGCGAGGCCGAAATTATAACCTTTTCGATCGGGCGCCGGGAGGAAAAGTTATGCTTTCGACCCGCTAGGCTGAAATAGTATATTACACAACAAGGGAGATAAAACAAGAATTGTCTCAGATCGCACGTAAATTGTGCCCGAGCCGAAGGCGAGGGTGTCAAACGTGCGATCTGAGGCATTCTTTTTTACTTCCCATGTAGTGTATACTATTTTTCACTACAACCGTGTCGAAATGGCTACATTCTCCGTACGGTGCAGGGAGGGAATGTGGTACTTTCGATGCGGGCGTAGTGAAAAATCACTATCACTGGTGGCCAATGACTATACCCTGGCAACAACTGTACCGTTTACCCCTATTTCGACCTAGCGGGCCGAAAGTATAAGCTTTCTTTGCCTTCGGCTCGGGTGACAATTTACGTGCGATTTGGGACCATTCTTATTTTACCTCCTTTGGTGCGTAATATACTATTATATCGCTACTTATATTCTATTGTAAAACTTTTATATTATAATTCATTTCTGTATTGTATTCATGAGGGCAATATTGTCCGCTCATTTAAAAAAAAATGAAAAATAATGAGCAGAAAATAAAAAAAGACGATCACTCACCTGTTTGCCACGAATGAAGATGACGACGGCGGCTCCAGCGGCGGTAAGACCCCAGGTGAGCAGGGTGCCGAGTAGGGCCTGCGTCACCGGCGAGTAATCCTTGAGCATGCTGCTGTCGGCTGCTGGCGCTGCGCACGTGGTAGAAGCAAGGGTCGCCTCTTGGGCAGCGATCAGGCCGATGTGACGGTCCGACAATGCACTCGGTCCCCCTTATCTCCCGGCAACCCCACCATGCCCACCGGCGCGCGTATCCTACTGTTTTTCTCCTCGGCGATTCTCCGCCGCCTCATGCCTCTCTCTCTCTCTCTCTCTCTCTCTCTCGGCTCTCCCGCTCCCTCTCCTCCCGCGACCTCCGCTTTTTTTTCGCGCGCTCGTTCCCTATAACCTCGAGCTTTTCACCGAGCCTCGGCCAGCTCCCCCACTTCTACACCTCACTTTCGGCGTTAAAAATCGACCTCTACTTTTTTCCCAGAGTGTCTTCTCTCCTTTCTATTCGATTTCAGCCAGTCCGGTCCAGTCAGTCGATGATCCACCTCCGCACTTTCGCGCCGCGTTCGCTTCCTTTTCCGGTCGCTTTTTCCCGCCCATCCGCATATCGCCAGCGCTGGACTTTTTATCTTTCACACTGTGATATATCGATTGTTCACGCAGCGCAAGCGCCTCTGTGTTCTTGACGGTCCGCTTCCTCTTGGGTCTTCTTAAGGATATACCTGCTACGTGGAAACTGCATATACTTTCTTTGTACTGGATGAAGTTCTGTACTTAGCTTCCCCGAATCGGTGGTTGCGGGTATACCTAGTACAGGGCGATCAGCTGGGGCGCCGAAGATGGCGGATTCGCCCTGACATTCTCAGCCGCACGCGTGATTCGAGTCTTGAGCTTGACGAAGGTAGGTACTGGTGGTACACCTGTAAGAGGATGCACCAATGTTTATTAGTAGTTTAGTCAGGTTTTGAGGGAGTCGCTGCTGCGGGCAGGATATCACGCGTCCACTGCAGGGGCTGACTCGCGACACTAAGCGTAAAAGCACTGCGGCGATAGCCGCGCGCGCGAATCCAGCGCCTCGACGCCACCGCCGCGTGAACTGAACCTACTAACTATACCAGCAGACGACGCGCTGACGACGTGTGTTTGGTGTATATATTGTGTATAGGTACTGTATCATTTTTTCCGTCAAGCAATTCAGCTAGCACTCGTATGAGCGCTGCTGTGATTGTTTACGGCTGGTTTGATTGATGACTAACAATAAGTAAACTGACTTGGTGCGAGGTGTAATTTAGCAAGATGCTTTTGTTGATTGGTCTGAAGAAGTGTTGTAGGTTAATTCCAGTTGTGCTTATTGTTAGTTTATTTAGTTAATTTATTAGCAATAATTCAATTACTTACAGGAAGTTAAAAATCAGAAAAAACAATCGGAAGAGTTGTATAATCTTCGACCGTAAAAAATTCTGTTTTATGATACACTGTAAAAACGCTAAAAAAAATTGAGAATTATCCATCGTTTCGTTCAGGAGGTATGAAAATTCCAAAATTTTCCAAATTCAAAAAATACAGAAATAGCTCTTAAATCGAAACTAATTTATAGAATGACTTAAAATTTTAGGGTGGTCTTATAAGAATCAAATTAAATTTGTGTGTAAAACTTAGGAATAATCAACCATTTCGTGCAAGTTACTAAAATTTTTTAATTTTCAAAAAACACTAAAATAGCTATTAAATTGAAATACTAATCGACAAAAATGCTTGAAATTTTCAAGCGGGTTCACTGTAAATGACATTAAATTGTGTGTAAAATTTGGGAATAATCCATCGTGTCGATTAGAAGTTAAAAAGGGAGAACGACATACGTACATACATACAGACATTTTTTTAAAAGTATTTTTTGGTCTTTCTGAACCTAAATAAGTACTTTTACGTCAAAATCTGAAGATCGAAAAATTTTGGTGAGAAAGCAAAAATCATAAAATCTTTGACTATATATTGACTGTAGATATTTTATTCACAAATTCTATCGAAAAACTAATAACAAATTTTCTGTAAGTAAATTTTATGTAGATTTTCTGCATAATTTCTCGAATTCTTAGAAAAGTGTAGATTTTCTATAGAATTATTTGTGAATAAAAAGTTATAGATTCTATATATACAAAGAGTTTATACAAAATGTCTAGACATTCTGTATAAACTCTTTGTATATATATAATTTATTTTTATTTTTATTTATTAAGCATCATGCGGACTTGAGAGCCTTTTTAAAATAAGAGTATGAAAAAAAAAAATACAAAAATGTATGTATAAAATTTTTAATATAATACTTCAAGTCGGATTTCCTTAAATAATTAAAACAGTTTATTTAGTATATTAAAACTCTACTGTTAAAATATTATTAAAATATTCTAATTAAAGTAAAATACTCTAGTAATTAAAACAGTTTATCTTTTTCAGATGCAGCTTATACGTGTTTACGTGTCACCTGATCGTAATTCATTCATACACAAAAAGACGCATCTATTGGTTCGCTCCAAAATGAATTAAAAAAAAATACCGCCACGGCGCATCGCGCATATGACGTAGGTATTATAGTTTATAGTAGTAGTACGTACAGGAGACGTGGCAACGCCGCGCCATCACTGGACATCAATGATGGCGTCCGCCTCGGTAGGTGCATCGTACGCGCTGGAGTCTTCTGCTTGGATTTTGGCTTGATAGACGCGGCGTTCGTTTTTTTCCTTATTTTCTTTTATCATCATCGGGCCCACGGCATTCGACGAAAAAACTAGAAAAAAAGCAATAAGAGACCGAGAGGGCACTGGCCATATTTTTTCGTTGACGTGCGCAGGCGACCCGAGACTGCACCCGCTGCTTCGTCGCACTCGCTCGCTGGCTGACGTGTATGTATATTCGATGAGCAACGGAGCATGAACCTGGAGCGCCGGTGTCAGGACTTTTTCGCAGATCGATTCGCAGATTTTCAGTTCGAGCTTTCGTGTATACCTACTTGAGTGTTTCTTTGGGGGACGTCGACCGCAAGGCGTTACACGTGCTGTTTTCCTTTTTTTTGGAGGGGTTCTTTGGACATAGTCGTTGCGGTTTCCTGGTGCACTCATGGGTTTTCTGGAATAAGTAGTGATTACTTTTGTTAACTCGGTTATTAACTTTTTTGTTGCATCGAGTTCAATGCATTCGAGCATGCTTTGTGTCAGGTGATCGCTAAGATGGATTTCGCTGTTCGAGTGTTTGTTTTTATTAACCATTTTGTGATTTTTAACAATTTACTTATTTTATATGTTATTTATTATTTTTTTTGTTGCAATTATTTATAATTTGCTTAATTTAAGGCTTGATTTAATCATTTTTTAATAGATCAATAATCTACTAATAATATTAACTTTTTTAAGGTAGTCAAGTATATAAAATTTTTAAGAATATTTTTCATATTAATATTTATTTAAATCATCTATATAATGGTTGTCTTTAATAATATAATATAGAAGATACAATCTAAATATAATAGAAATTTATTGTAATACTAATCCTATCCTAGAAGAGCTTTTACTTTTGGGACTTTTTTTATATTTAATTAATGCTTTAAAATAGTAAAGAACCAAAGAAATAAATTTTCGTTTTTTATAATTATCAGATTTATTGTGTGTTAAGTTACTTTTTTTCTTAGCATAATTAATGTTATTTTAGCTTGTGATTGATATATTTTATTTATGGCAATATAGGTACCTTTGCTCATGGATGACGATACGATAGCATTTGGAGAAGAAGATGAGGCGCAACAAGGAAAACTTAAGTAAGAAAATTAAAAATAATTTTAAGTATATCTACAATCCTTAAAATAAACATACTTATGAATTTATTAACCTTTCAGACATCCATATGTTACGTTATTTCACTTAGCCTTCAGGGTATCTGCAATCGTAGTGTACATGTTCTGTGGATGGTTTTCCAATAGTTTTATAGCATCCTTTGTAACTGTCATACTTTTACTCTCTATGGATTTCTGGACAGTAAAAAACATAACTGGAAGACTGATGGTAGGCCTCAGGTGGTGGAACTATGTTGATGATAATGGAGTTAGTCATTGGGTATTCGAATCAAGAAAGGTTGAGTAAATCTCTTAATATAAAAGATAATTTCAACTGTTTTACAATTTGTCAATTGTCTGATAAATGCCCTGTGTTTCAGGGCGCCCAACAGAATCGTATCAATGCTTCCGAGGCTAGAATATTCTGGCTTGGTTTGATTCTTTGTCCAATGATATGGGGCGTCATATTTCTTTGGACTTTATTTGGTGTAAAACCAAAATGGTTACTTCTTGCTTCAATTGCGATCATACTCAATGGAGCTAATCTTTATGGATATGTAAAATGTAAGATGGGAGGCGATAAGAACATTTCTTCAGCTACATCTGATTTCTTCAAGAAACAAGTCATACAAAACGTAAATATAATTTCTTTAATTCTTGATAAAATTTAGTTTATTTGTTAATTTAAAAAAAAAAAATTTTTTACTTTCAGATGGCTACAATGATGACAAGGAGTCCACCGACTGGACAGCCAACGACTGTCATATAAAAAAATTCTACACAATGTGATATTAATTTAACAAAAGTTATGTAAGATTCTATAAAATACTTATGTACAAATTACTTGTAAATGTTTTTTAAAAATACAAAAAAGTCAATAATTCACTTACATCAGTTATTTTGTGGACCAAAATGAAAAAAAGCTAAAAATAGAAGAAAGGAGAAAAGTAATAATAATTTACAAATTACACATTAGTTGCTATTTTATTAATGCCATCAGGCAATACATAATGTACATGGTATTTCTCCTTGTCAACAGACTCCTATTACACAATATTTAATTTGTTTTTCTTATTTTCTCATTTTTTTTTTAATTATTAATCAGTAACATTGTATTGTTATTCCCGCCTTAGCCTGTTGTATTCTTTCTGGCAAGAAAGTATCACAAAATAATTTCCCATTTTCTCAACGGTATTTAGTACTTCGTTTACTTCAGTGATTTATTTAGTGTTTCTCAGCTTTAAAATTTCAACACTCGGTTCACATGACATTTTCGAGTTTCATTTATCATTTTTTTCTTAATTCACTAAAAGAATACAACAAACTATACATTATCACTTTAAAATAAAAGTTTTTTTTAAGAACTAGAATTTCTCAATGAATATCGTTTAACTGGGATTAACAGGTAAATAAATCGTTTAAAAAGTCATAATCGTTTTTCATGAATAAACTATCTACTTAAGATTTAATTCATAAATGCATTTTAATAAATTTACGGAATAATGTATTAAAAAAATCAAAGGTACACAACTAACATACAATTCAAATCTCTAATTAAAATAAAAGTTATTAGGAATTTCTTTTTCAAATTCACTAAATATTAATAAATTCAACTACGATATTGTAATAAATTGTAAAATTTACAAATTAAAAAGTCCGCCATTATTCATTATACTATAAACTCAGTCGTGAGTTCATATTTTTTTTTGTTCTCCATAGCAGTACTTATTTTCGCGTATAACAAATTAATCGTTAAAAACTTATTATCGAAGAAATGTTCATTTAAAAGTGCGAGAAAACGATTTCTTTTAGTCTTGTAGAAGATTTCGGATGCGCACGAAAGTTTTTCGTATACCTCGGGGAATATAAGTCTTCGATTTCTCGTGATTAAGTACCACGTAACACTTTTTTTTTTGTTTAGGAATGGATCGTTTCATCGAATGTTCCGTTAAAAATCAATAAAAGTCGGTCAATGCATAGCATTGTCGTAGCCGTCGCTCCTACAGCGGGGGGAGAGTCGCAGTGAAAATTACTCGCGTCAAATATTTCCGATGCTCCGAATACTTCGAATCAATTTTTTAAAATTTTAATATCTACCTTACTGAAACAAGTTACATGATTATAATACGATAATCAGTTGATTATTATGTTATAATCATGTGACAATCCATGTGATAATCACGTACACTGAAAAAAAAGTAAGTAATCGAAATCAATGGTTAGTTGTTTCAATTAACATTTGATTGAAACAAATAAATT
>JAWWEN010000020.1:4817004-4829301 GCA_035582955.1 Sycophila texana
TTTGGTTGAAACAAGTAAATATTAATTAAAGCAAGTAATGGTTAATTGTGATTACTAAACTTTTTTCTCAGTGTATGATAATCATGTGATAATCACGTATGATAATCATGTGATAATCACGTATGATAATCATGTGATAATCACGTATGATAATAATGTGATAATCACATATGATAATTATGTGATAATCATGCTGTGATAATCGCGTGATAATTAGGTGATAATCAAGTGATAATCATATGATAATCAAGTGAAAATCAAGTGATTATACGAGTTTTTAAAAGTTTTCTCACAAATGATTTTTCAATGCGACATAATCTCCCCTCTTTTACACAAAAAAAAACTCACGTCTATAGGCGGTTTACACCAGCGTTAGCGTCGGGAACGGAGTTATACAATAATACGCAGGATTAAAAGTAACGATAATAATAGCACGACAAATAAAACTCGATTAGTGGATACAAAAGAAAATTAAATGCCGTTACAAGTTTTATTTACTGCATCGTAAAATGCGTAAAATGCGCATCGAAGGCCAACGAAAATTAACGCGAGTAAAAAAATTAAACGCGACGACGATGTATCCGTTTCTTGTAATAATCTTTTCCTTCTTTCTTTTTTTTTTCTATCTTTCATCCACTTGCGGGGGAAGGTATGAAATCGCGTTCTCTTCCATTCGTTAATCAATTGCGCGGCAGGACGATATCGATCTAAATTTCTTACGCAGAGAATCTTGCATGAAATGTCAGATGTTTTTTGTTTTTACGTTACGTTATTGTCTTTACTACATATTTCTTTTTTTTCCTCCTAATTTCTGTATTTTTAATAATTACTTTTACTATTAACATTCATCTATTTATTTATACAGTACAGCCTAACCACTTTGCTAAATATGCAACAGTTAAAAATATAAAGAATTATAAAAGGATCACGTTGTTAAAGTATGTACCTATCGCACAGTATAATTTTATGTATATTTTTTTTTTGTTAACTGTGATCATATTTCCGCTTAGATACTTTGAAAAATAACGGCTTTTTCGAACTCTCGTAATCTACCGAGGAAAGAGTCGATGTAATTAACGGAACGAAACAAGAACACACGATTTTTGTCGTTAAGTTTCGTGGCAGGCAATCTCGTTAATTACAAAGTTTACATGAAAGTCAAAAATATCTTACAGAGATCGCGGCATTTTATAGTATGTATAACTTTTTTTTAATTCACTTATTTATTTAACGAACGACGCGACGTAAGCGGGATTTTCGTCATTGTAATCATTTCGTATATATTTACAATTGAAGAAGCGACAATTAGAAAAAAGAAAAAACCAATTGATAAGATTTCAATCCATTAATGAAGGACTACCGCCAAAGTACACTAAAACATACATATTTATTTAATAAAATATTTAATAAAAAATTTATTAAAATCTGGCCTTTCTTAATGGGTAACTTCCACTCTTTGTACAATATAAAGAAGAGTATGTAGGAAATTTTTTAATTAAACGCTATTTTTCATAAACAAATAGAATTATCTCAAAATTAAGTAATTAAAAAAGTTTTGATACGTATATCATGGAAAGACTAAACAATGTTTGTAATATTGTTCATTCAAAATTAATGTTTCGCGATAGTCCCATCTTAATTAAGTCCATTAAGAACACGAATAAAAAAAAAAAAAAAAACAATCGCTGCGAACAGAAACGAAACAAACAGAGACAGTGCGCGAAAAATTCAGTCGTTTAATAATAATAAAAAAAGAAAAAAAAGGAACGAGATCATCGATACACGGCGATTTACTTTTTTCTTTTTGTACACACTCAAGAGAATAATCGATTAAGTATCGCCGATTCGCTGGTGTGGGTTGCGTGGCCTTCGATATAGCATTGTACAGTACATAAACGCAAACGAATTAGCCTTATTTTTCCATACTTTCTCGATCGCTGTATACGCAAAAATTCGCAGATCTCTACAAACTAAATCCTAAGGAAATACATATGGTACGCACAAAGTGGTTGTCCTTTTTTTTTCGTAAAAATGTATAAAATACGCAACGTTGTAGACATTACAAAAAATATAAAAAACTTACGAAACAAGCTAAATGCCGCGAGTATTTTTTGGGGGATGATGTTTCCGTTTGACGCGTTCTTGCATTAACATCACGAACGCGCGCACGGGTTTATTAATCGAAGAGAAAATAAAGTGAACATTCAGATCTTACTATATAGTCATGTTTTCCCTTCTCACAAGTTCGGTGTTTTTTTTCTTCTACCTTTTTTTTTTAGAATAGTATTTATAATATATATCTATGTATACATTGTTCGTTACCTTAATATGTATAATTAATGTTGTTTATGGTGGTATGGTGCTTTTATGTACAAATTGTGAATTCCCGTGTCCTCGTGCTTGCTTCTCATTTTTTTTTTTTATTTCACACATTTATCAAGTAGTCGGGTGCGGCAATGTGGTCCAACGCGTTTGTCTTATATCAATAATTTTTGTTATTTTTCAGTTTTTTTTATTGTTGTTTCATTTATAATTCATTAGCAAAGGAAATTGCATTTGATCAAACGTCTCCTTGAAGTGGCCCTCGAGCCTCCTCAGTGAATGGAATTTTCGAACTGCGCGGGTCCTTACAACGTACTATTACAACTACTTAATGTATATATATATTTTTTTCAAAAATGCAATTATTAAATCGTGGAATGTAAAACTTTCAAATTGCAAATCGCCTCGAGGCTGCGCACTTCAAGTAACATTTTTTGAGCGTTGCTTTTCTTATTGCTTATAAGTATAGTGGTTGTATATACGTGCACGAGGTCGGACCACATTGCATTCGGTGAACGTCGGTGCAGGATAGTTGCTTTTTTATAATTTATTTCTCATCATTTATGCTTATTGTCTTCAAAGACAGAAGTGACGTTTTTTTTTATTCCCCTCAATTGCTCGTATAAAAAAATTCATATCAATATTGTATCTTCGATACAATAGTCTCGTTCAAATATACTTATTATTTGGTTTTTTTTTTTTTTAGTTAAAATTGTTTAAAAAATCACGCTAGAAATTTTCTATCCGCAAAAAATTAGATATGTAATCGCTTTTAATTTGTTTGCGTACCTACTTCGATAAGTACAAGTACTGCATTGTTACACTTACGTAAATTATAAGTATACAATCGGTTACATCGAACACGTATTTAAGAATCGCGCAACGACGACAAGACAATTAGATTCGCGATACTAACAATGAAAGATTTCTTTTCAACAAAGCAAGAAAAAATGAAAAAAAAAACACACGAACAAAAAAACAAAAGTCGCACGTGAATAAATTAATACTTTGACGAATTACTAGTCGATTCAATGTACAGTGTGAAATGACGTGTGTGTGTATGTGTGTGTCCACGAAGAAGCTTTTAAACTTTGTACATGTAATCGATGGACGACGAGAGCCACGGGACAACAACAATCGGTGATTTCAACATTCAGTGCCACTATCCGTTTAACTTTCAATTATTTATTCACACGGATCGAACGCTCGCCTCGCTTGTCGCTTCTCGATTTTTTTTTTTCAATAATCGAGTGATTCGCGGCGTCGCACAATCTCATTTAATTATTTTTTTATTTTTTAATTATTTTTTTTTTCTTTTATTTATTTATCTCATTTGTTCTGCACAATCGCGAGTCCTTCTTTCGTCTCTTCTTTACTATTCTTATTTTCTTTTTCTTTTGCTCGTTCACATTCCTAATGGCTCTTTTGTTCTTTATCTTTTGTTTGTTCATTTCCTTAACTGGCTAAAATTACAATGATTACTTACACGCTAAAAATCATGTTTACTTTTTTTTTTAGGTATTGAGAAATTCTCTATCGTAAATTATGGGTAGAGCGCTTTTTTTTTAATCCTTTCCTCATTCTTCCTTAATAATTGTCGATTTTGGCAGTATGACATGTCTTTTCTCATCCTACTACGTTTTTTTTTCTTTTTTGTTTCACTTGACTCCGACTACAAGTGTAAAATTCACTCTACTAAATTTTTTTCTTGCATCCGTTCATAATCCAAGAGATCCATTCGTAAAAAATCTTTTCGTCAATTCTTTTTCTCTTTTTTCTTCTCTTTTTTTCTTTACAGCGTTGATACCGACAGCAGCCTACAGGAGTTCGTCGTTCAAATTGGCATTGACGATTTTTACTGTTTAATAATTGCGAGGATACTTAAACCGACGAAGTGAGCCGATTGCGTCTGCAGTTTGAAAAAGGCGCTCACGCGATATCCAAACTTCGGCCTGACAGCGAAAGAAAATGCACTTTTTTTTTTAAACTCCGTTACGTAGAACAAGTCAAATCGAATTTCAAACACATACTTTCATTGAATTCGAAAAATCGTCTAATTTATATATACTAACGTAAGTACGAAATTTGTATACTTTCCATTGTCGAAACCGCCGCCCTATTTTTTTTCTTTTTTATTTATTCAATAACGAGAAAAAGATATGGTCGCTTACTTGGACTACCGTCGTCTCTACGCATCTACTAGTAGGGTACAAGATAGGAATGTCCGTTTAAAGGGTCTCGAAAAAGTACATATATATGAATTCCAAAAAAGAAGCCTCGTAAATTTCCTCTCAAATTCCCAAAAGAAGAATAATTAAGAAAGAAAGAAAGATACGCGCCTCGTTCACCTCTACACGCCTCTCGAGATATGTAAAGAATCCACTGTTACTACTTAAACTCTAAAAGTGCATCGTTTCCAGGTTCGCGCGCGGAGGAACCTCGCCATTTTTTTCCTTTTTCCTTTCTTTCTTTCTTTTTTTTTCGTTAAAAAGGACAGCAAAGTCGTCGCCTTTTTTTTTAACCCGACGGGATCGCCGTTCAGACTGCAGGGAGGATGAGAAGAGGGGAGGGCGTCCCACGGCGACAGTACCGATCGGCCGATCGTCTTGGTGAACGGGCGCAACAATTCGTTTACGAGTCGTCGAATTCGCTCGCCGAGAAGCCGGACGACGGCGGCGGACGTTGGTAGCGGCGGCGTTGCGGCGGCGACGACGACTCGTCGTACCACTAGACCTTGCGCACCTTGGCCGTGCGCTCGATCGTGTGGTCGCGGCTCCTCGGACGATCGGCCCGCTCGCGCGCGGACTCCCTCAGCTCGCGGCTATCTGGCTGTCAGTTGGCGTAGTGGTCGAACGAGCCCAAGTACTCCAAACTCGCTCGGTAGCAGAACTGATACTGGTCCTGCAAGAGAAGCGCGAGAATTAATAGATCGATATTGATTACCTTTTGCTTACCGATTTATTCATTATTTTTGGTTATTGTAATTAATTTCTTCTCGTTTGAATGTGTATTTTATCAATTTTGTAAGTCTCTCTTTACTTATATTATTTAAATCGTCTCAAGCCAAAGAGTTAATTGTTTAACTGTATATACAAAGAGATCGGTAAAAACGAAGATATGAAGGTAGAAAAAACGGTTCTTATTAATTTAGATAAAAAAACTTTAATGTCATTGGAACACTGGTACTATTATTTGATAAACAATTTCTTATGTTAATGCTCTGGTGTGTAAATCAGTTCACTGGTTTTACGTTACGCGAGTTTCTAATTTTTTATCGCGGTATTAAGTCTATAATGTCAGTAACTGTTTTTACTAATGAATCTACGGTAAATTTTGCTGAAAAAAGACACACGATTGCGCAAATCTTCGAATGATCATTATGTTCTTTGCATGTGATTTGCTTGCGATCTGTAATAATTATGTGAATGTCATACGATTACACGTGATAAAGAATTTTTTTTTAATTCTTGTGAGTCAAATTATCACGTCATCTGTATCTGATCATATAGTAGATAGATCACGTGCAGATTGTAGGTAGATCACATGGCAACCGAAAATAAAAAGAAAATTGGTTTTCCATATTGTGATAATTACATAATATAGAAATCATGTGATAATGACGTGAATGTCACATGATTATGTAATTTCCATATGTAATCACATGACGATGTGTGAATGAAATGTAAGGATGTAATAATCTCGTGATATATACATATTCATATGATAATCATATGACTTTCACGTGATGATATGATAATGATGTAATTGCCATGTGCTAATGACGTGAATGTTCCATGACGTGATACGTGACATTCACGTGATCGAGTGATACTGACGTGTTAATGTCACAAGATGATGTGACGGGTGATCTGAACGTCACATGATAATTCGCTAATGACCTGAATATCACAGGATAATAAAATAATTAAGTGACATTCACACGATTCACTTTTTATGAGTTGTGAGTAAAATGAGGGACGTACCTCTGTTTGAACCATGGCCGGACGCTGCGTGCGCAGTATTCTGACTGTCTGGAAGATGTCGACGACGCCCTCGTACTGCATGCGCTCGAGGACAATGCTGAGGGTGATGAAGACGCCGGTTCTGCCGACGCCGGCGCTACAATGCACGGTGATGGGTCCATCCTGGCCAAACTGCTCCTTCGTCTTGTGCACCTGACCGATGAAGTCGATGAAGCCGTCGACGGACTTGGGCACACCCTGCTCGGGCCAGTCGATGAACTGGAACTGACGCACTGTGCGACTCGAGCCGTCGCGCGCGTCCGTCACCTTGAACTCGCGCAGTATGTACTGGGGCATGTTATACTCGGCTATCGGATCAACGACGAAGCACTGATAGCGGATCGACCGGTCCGACGGCCAGTACTGGTGGCACTTCTCGCGGCCCATCTCCTTCAGCTTCGTCAGCATCACCACGATCGTCGAGTTGTGCTCCCACAGCATGCGCCAGAAGTCATCGGTCGTGTCGCTCAGTGGACCTGAATCAACGAAAATGTTTTCAAAATCGTCACTAAAACGGTTCCTCCACCAATAAAGCAGAGAAGGGATTATTTTCTACCAATTTGTTCATTGTTACTTATTCACGTTGAGCTACGTGTTTATTTCATTGTTTAATTTGTTTTTCTTTTCTTTTTTTTTTTTTGTATACGAACCTTGGGTCGCAATGTAAGCGCTTCGATACCGGTAACCATCGATGAGACTCGCATTAATGTAATCCGAGCCCTCGAGATTTCTTTGAGGCTGCAGGCATACCCTGGTACATTCGTAAGGCAAAATGTGGACTAGTCGATTTTTGTGCTTGTTGCACGGCAAATTCGCCGATATGAATCTCGTCGAGTCCGCTTTGATATTTGACAGCTTCTTGAACTCGAGCTCCATTCCCGTTATGTTGTCTATCTCTGGCTGCATCAACTTCTGTATGTGCGAGTGCAAGTTTCTCGCTGGAACCTCGGTATTGCCTGCAAAGATTTATTTATATATTTATTTTCTGTATTTTTTAAAAAGAAACTCATCCCATCTTCACATGGTTCTCAAGTGACAATCATATTAGAATTAGAAGTACTGGCTATCCGAAGATTCGAGTATCCAGACATCCAATATTCGAAGTTCGAATCTCGAATTCATAGCATCCAGATACTCCAGAGTATGGGAATCTTTCAAATCACATATCTAAATCTTACGGATATCCGATCGGGATGCAATATAACTAATATAAGCATATTTGAAGAACTGAAATTTGAAAATCCAGATCCGATAGGCAGCCCTAGCGAGTTTTTTCAGTATAGGGTTTACAAAAAGAAATCAAGACGTACCGCAAATAACGGCTTCGAGTAAAGCATCGTGAATGAAAATGTACTGGTCCTCGGTCTGGACCATGTAGTTGCGCTGGGCTCTAAGGCAGGTGACGTGGCCATAGATGTCAATGGTCTTCTCGTGCTTGATGCGCTCGAGCATGGAATCAATGACAATGAAGCAGCCGGTACGCCCGACGCCCGCGCTGCAGTGGACGATCAGGGGACCGCTCTCGGACGGATTCAGAGTCCTCACGCGGCGCAGGAATTGCAGGAACGGTGCCGGGTGTTCCGGCACTCCGTGATCCGGCCAGGCGGTGAATTGCAGCTGCTTGATCTCGCGACGTTCGGAGTAGCCGTGCCTGCAGACCTGGAAGGTCCGGATGCAGTAAGTGGCCAGCTCCTGGACGTCGTTTATGGTGATCTGCATCTGGCCGTAGGTCTCGGTGCCGCGAGTAGGCCAGTACTGATCGCACTTGATCCTCGTTCGCTCCTCGAGCTTCGTCATCATGACGATGGTGCTGGACCTCAGCTCCCAGCACATCCGCCAGAAGTCGGCGAAGGTCTCCTGTAGCGGACCCTGCGTCGCCACGTAAGCGTTCTGCTTCCTGTAGCCGTCGCAGTAGTTCGCGTTTATGTAGTCCGAACCGGGGATACCGTCGATCGTCTGTAGTATCACCCGCGAATGGTCGTAGGCTATCACATTGGCGTACCGGTTCTTCGAGGTGTTCACCTAATTTAAAGAGCAAATGAGTTTCAATTAACATTGTAATGTGAACGATAGAATAGGATGATACTACATTATTTCATGTACACTCAACGGAACTTAAATCGGTAACATTAATTCCAACTGTTCCGTTTGTTGTGGTATTTTGATTGATTTTTGCTATTGATGTAGTAACGCTATTGGTCGATGAGCTATTAGACAGCGGAATGAACAACCGAATCAAGTTTCTGGTCCTTCTCGAACCATTACCTTATACTGCCTGAAAGGTTACTAATACTCGTAAAAAATAGGTTTACCTCCATATTAGAGTGATCCCAGGTGAACTGTTGGCCAGGCTCGATGGACTCGTACTCCTGGCTAAACTTGAGATTGTCGTTCGCTTTCAGTCGATCGATATGATTGCTGAGCTCGCTTATGGGAATCGGTGGGTGGGAGATCATGCCTGGGGTCTGGAAGTTGAGACGGCGCATTTCCACCGGGTCGGACGGAGCGTGATTCGAGCTTATGTCGGCGGACATCAGGGGACGCGTGACGGCCGTCTGGTCGGGAGCCTTGCACGGCTGCCTGCGTCTATCGTACAGAGACAAGCGATATCTTATCGATACTTGTTAGGCAAACTTTTCAATGAAAAAAGGTCGACTCACTTTTTTATAACGAACAACAGGACCAAACAAACGCTGACCATCAGTGCGGCGATTATGGGTCCGACGACCCACACCATACCAGGCTCGTGGCCGCTGATGTCCACTGATACCTCGGGGTTGCCGTCGATTGGTGCATCGGGGTTCGGTCGTCGTGGTGGATCACCAGGGGGAGGTTCCCTCATGTCCAGGGACAAGTATTCCGAGAATGGAGACGATGTGTACAAATGCTGTAAGATAAGTACAATGTTACATTTTTAAACTTCAATTGAGTAGTGTTTTTTTTTTTAATTTTATTTTTAAATCATTAAACGGTATAATTGTCTTTATCAGGATATAAAAGATAAATTACAAAGATACAATCTTTAGATTGAATGCGTTCGACTTTAAGAGTATTTTATTGATTTACCTTTCTGGGAGTATCTACGATCGCTCGTACAAATATCCTGTATCTCTTTAGTTTTTCCAATTTTCTGTTGACGTAACCTTCGTAAGTTCCGCCGTCGCCCAAGTGGAATGTAAAGGGAATGTCTCGGTGTGGAAATTTGGCAGTGATGTACGGTTTGAGCGGGTTCCCCTCTTTCAAGTTCAACCCTACTATAGAATCGTCCGTAAATTCGTCCGGCTGCTTATTCGCCGTCTCCAAGGACTCCGGTACCACGATTAAAAAGTAGTGCGATATTGGTCCATACTCTTCCGAAGCTTGAGGTAAAATCACCTGAAAACAAAATAAGATAAAGTATTAAATTTCCTTTCCTCGGTTCAGTTTTTGTTACGACTCAATACACTGTTATGATTGTTGAAAAATAATTTAGTATAACAAATTAGTATACAAAAATATCCTGAGAAAAATCCTAGAACTTTTGCGTTGAACAATTTTCTGAATATAAAAGTTTTATGTGTTCAGTCATTCCAGAACTTTTTGGACACCCTGTACATCGCCCAGACGACGTTTTAAATGTCTAACATACCTGATGATATGAAAGATTAATCGCTCGTTATATTTAGCAGTACAATACAAACTGTCTTAGATTAACCCTTTCGTACCGTATGGGTCCTGTAGGACCACTTTGTTCAAGATGCAGTAGAAAACTGAAATTAAGAAATTATTTAATTTCAGTTTTCTACAGCATCTTGAACAAAGTGGGCCCTACAGGACCCATACGATACGAAAGGGTTAAAAGAACTCATGCGATATGCAAATCATTGACAAACGTACTTGAATCTCCTCGCCGTTGACGACACCGTAAAACGCAGGTCCGACCATGGGCTTGGGAGCGGCCATTTGCGTGGTGACGGTGATCTTGGAGGGCGGCTTGTACTGGTCGTCATTAGGCACGGCGCTCACGTTCACGTTGTACGTGGTGAAGGGCTGTAGATCGCTCACAAGGGTCTGCAGTGTCTGACTGTCCAGCAGGATCTCCTTGCGCGGCACAACGTGGGTCTGGGTGATACCCTGCGAGTCGACGAACTCCTTGATGGCGTCGAAGGACACCTTGTACTTGGCGGGGTTGAGTTTGATGGGAGGAGACCAGGACAGCGACATCGAGTGGGTGGACACTTCGGGGGCGCGCAGATTCAGTGGCACCTCCTCCGGCCAGACCTTCACCGTGGCCTTGTCGCTGAGGCGGCCCAGGCTGTTCTCGTAGCGCGCGACTACAGCCACGGCGTACTGCGCGTACTTCTCCAGGTTAAGAAGATCGGCCGACTCGGTCAGGCCCACGACCTTCTTCTTCCAGTCGTCCAGATCTTCCACGGCCGTCGTCGTGTAGAAGATCTGATAGCCGACTATCTTGCCGCGGTTTGGTACCGGTTCCCACCAGACCTAAAACGTTTTTTATTTATTTACTTATTTATTTAATAATATTTCAACGGAGTATATGCCCTTTTACAATAAATATATAAGATTAGGATTACTACCAAACTAAACTAATAATAAATCTAAAATCTAACTAAAATTTAAAACTGGATAGAGAATTAACGGAATGATGACTTGAACTGCCCAACTGCGTTAATTGATGAAATGATTTGAGGCAGAGACTTCCATTATCTCTTAATACGATTTAGATTAGAATGGAACTCAAAGTTAGACGTACAATTTTGCTCCATAATATGACGCTGCATTCTAATATTATAGTCGGGGAGTCTGTAAGTAAATAGTTGGACTAACTCCAGACTATTAATGAGATTATATCGTCGCCTCTAACGAATAAAAGCATATTTTAATTTGCCATTTTTAGAGCTCTAAAGTAAAATAATTTCTTCCAAAAGCTGATAAACTTAGGGTATCATACGAATAAAACCACAAGTTTATCTGCTTCTGGTAGCGCTTACTTTACTCTAGTGCTTTAAAAGTGACACATTAAAATAGGCCTTTTTTTAAGATGTGCTGTTCTTCGATAGAGGCGACGATATGTAGAATTTTTAAAACTAGCAGCCCATCATAATAATTATAATACGTATGAAACGACCTAATAGTTTGTAAATTGACTGGTGAAGCAATGTCTGAATAATTATGGTCAAATCGATGTATTGATACAAAATAAATTATGTGAATCCTTCATTATTATTTCTTTTTAGGTATATTACCTTATAAGATTAATAATTTATTCAGAAGATAACTGTGTGTTCTGATAAATTAACAGCGATTTCTTTTTATTATTATTATTTAAAAGTAAACGGACAGTAGTGCCCTTACGAATACAATGCAGAAATAGATTGAAATATGCAACTGTTTCAATATACCTCGACGCTGGATTCAGACGTGGCGACGGCCTTGACGGACATGGGCGCCCTGCCAATTACTTTGTCGGTGAGAATCGTGATCTTCTCGGAGAAAGGTCCACCGCCCCGAAGTGTGTACGCTTGTACGTGAAAGACGTACTCGGTGAGCTCCTCGAGATTCGTAAATACTGCCCGAGTCTTCGTCGCGTTTCTCGTTATCTGCAATCATTTAATTCTCTAAGTACCTCGTGGATGCTATAATTTAATTTTGTTATAATTTCGTATCGTTTTCCTTTTTTTATTTTCCTTTAAGTCGTATTCATTAGTAACTTTCGATAAGTTTATGTTTAGTAATTAAGAACAATTAATTATCCATCGTCCTAATCAATGTTCAATGAAAATTGCAGCAAACATATTTTAATTAAAAAATTGTTGTTATCATATACAGAATAAGCACACTGAAAAAAAATTTGGTAATTGTAAGTAAATATTTACTTCAATAGTACTTGTCAAATATTTCTTTGAAGCCACTAAATATTTCTTTAAAACTAAATTAATTTATTTGTTTCTAA
>JAWWEN010000020.1:4829401-4848770 GCA_035582955.1 Sycophila texana
TTGGGTTATTGGGTTGTTACACTTTTCTTGGCCTAGCCCCTGCGCCGTAACGCGACATAAGGAACTTCGTTCCAAAATGACTGCTTGTTTAACAACATGCCGGAAGTCTTGTTCTGAAAAGATAACCGACGAGGATCGACAGAAAGCTCATAAAGAATATTGGGCTTTAGCAGACAAAATGAAACAATGGGAATGCATCAATAATTGGGTTACTGACAAAGATTACTCTAGAAATGAAAGTGAAACAGAAGTTGGCACGACAAGTCGATTATCTGACATCGTTCAGTATAATTTCAGACTACCATTGTTGAATTCGTACACGTCTGTATGCAAAACGATGTTTCTCAATACTTTAGGTAATATTAATGTAATATATTCTTATACTTGATTGTAATAATTTTCTCTCGAAGAATAATTTTTTCGCACGAACTTTATGTTTATCTTGAAGCTATTTAAATTTGTGCTCACTTTGTATAAAAAATATAAAAAGATTCGAACCACATTGCAGAAATTTGTCCGAGTCTTTTTATGTGAACTCTGAGATAATTATATTTTTAAAATCTGCAAAAATATCTTTCTTCTCTCACGGTGTATTCTTTTCATGGAAGTAACGCATATATAGCGTTGTTCTTGAAACCGTTATTTTTCTACTTGTAGAGAGCCACTAAATGATCTATTCGATTGGGCTAAAATTTGAAGTAATTGCTTTAAAAATCTAAAAGATATTAAGATCTCTGTAATATTAAAATCTATATTTTTTCAACGAGTTACAACAAAAAAAAACAGGAGCAGCTATTCATTGTTGTAGTAGTTTTATGATGACCGTCTAAAGAGCCGAAGACGCCTAGAATTCAATTTTTTTAAAACTCAATTTCAAATAAATTAAAACTGAAACATAATTTTGGTCTGAAATATGATATTATCAGGAGGCGCGGTAGCGCCTCGAGGCAAGTATAAGTTCGAAGGAACGACTTGCCTACGAGGCCGCGGCGCGCGCCTCTATATACTTTGATATTGAATTTTAACCTCCCCTTTTTTTTTTATTAAACACTTTTTTAATATTGATATTTATTGAATTATCATGAGTCTATGTTTTATTATTAATTCATAAGTCAATCTTTAATGCAGAAAAGGTTTCATGCAAAAAGATTGACTATTTAAAAAAATATGCCATTTTCATTTTTTTACAGCTCTCTTTCTTTTCGTATTTTTCGTTATTCATCATCAGACCGCTAGTTATTCTTCAGTGGTCTAGTTATTTTTCAATTAAATAAACATTAAAACCTTTTCCATATATAATAAAACATTATTATAAACATCTATAATTACGACCGCAAACTTGATTATTGATAATAAAGTATATTGTTGTGAAGTACCTGGCTTAAAATATAACAAAATTTAATAGATACTTATGATATTCGAATATTCGTGTTTAACAACTTTATAATACGAGTGTAACGTTATTAAATTAACTACAAATTACCCAACCAACTAGAAATTCTACCTTTTTCAAATTTAAGATTCTCAACAGTTCAAAATTATCCTTTATGAAAAGGATATTTTTCTCTCAATGTACAATATTAATTAAAAAAAAAAAGAATTATTTTAAAAATCCAGTATCTTTTCCTGACAAAAGTCTTCCATGTAACAGAAAAGAGAGTCAAAGTGACTACAAAACGACACATAAAATAACAACAAAAAAAACTCACTTGACGGTGACTTGGGGCCGATTGGGCACGCCGCCAGGAGTCCTCACCCCGACAGGCTTGGAGCGGGCACCGTCACCCCTGCGAGTCACCGCGACCACCTGCACCTCGTACCGTGTGTCCGGCTGCAGGCCACTTATGTTAGTCTGCAGTACGTCCTGCAGGATTATGGTGCGGATCGGCTCGTTCAACTGACTCTTATTCTGAAATTTATAGGTCGACTCGTTTTATTTTTTTTTAAATGTTGTCTTTTCTATTTTACCTTGTTTTAGGGGATTGCGCTCGAGCTCCCGGAGGGAGAGCAAATGAAATTTGTATAAGTAGCCGAGCGGCTTGAAAGGCCTCGCGTGACTTTCGCGAAGGCTGGTTAAACATTTCATCGAGTAAAGTTTCTTCGAGAGAGAATAACTAATGCACAAGCTCGAAGCCGCTGAGACATTGGAGACTGTGCGCTCTTTTGTAATTGAAAGCGTTTTTTGCAGTGATTTTTTTTTTTTTTACGAAATTGTGATTTATGGATTTTTCTTCATACTAGGCTAGGCTACAGTCTTCTACTATTTTGGGTGTACCAAAGTAGTAGTAAACTAAAAAATGTAACAATTGGAAAATTTACTATATTAAAGTTTCTCTCCAGGTTATCACAATATAGAAAATTTTTGAAAAAAATGATTGCAATTTTTACTTATAAAGAAGATTGGCTAAATAAACGAATTCATCCTGATCTTGCAATAAAATAAAATTAAAAAAAAAAGAAAAATAGCAAAATTATACTGGAAACCACTTAAATTTGACCGAACGATATTCAGCGACGAGTCCGCGGTGTAAGAGAACAAAATAAATGAAATAAAATGGTAAGTGTAACTACTGACCTCGTTTATCTCCTGCACGAATACGTGATAGCTACGAATGATGCCGTTTCGATCTTTGAGCTTCGGCGGCTCCCACTGGACGTTTATGGCCGACGAGTTGATGGCTGTGGCCTTCACGTTTTGTGGGTCGCCGGGTACTGCAACGCATCGTAGACAAACGTCAGTGACACCGGGGCTACGTGACCGAGCCTCAACTAAGCTCATTCTCTCCCCGCAGTCGCACGCTACTCCCAAAACTCAAGTGCTCGCTTCCAGTCGCTCCCTCTCTTTCTCTCTCTCTCATTCTCGCGCTCAGATACTCCCACGCACTCGGCAAAATCATAATTTAAAACTTAAAATTAAACGAAATTTCGTATACAATATGAATAGGGGCGGAGGAGGGCTAAATTATAAACTAAAATTCGCGCACGTGCGCTCTAGCTTAATTGGGGGCTGAAAGTAAATAAATTAAATTAGTGAATATAATGGACCGCCGCCTCCCGTGGAATCGCGCCGATTAGCGATTTTAATTAATCTTCTTTCGGCTTTTGCTTTTCCCATTTGGACGTGAGGCGCTTTGGTTTTTGGCCGCGTCCACGAGAGTCGTTGTGTGCGGTTCTCTTTTTTAAAATAAAACTTAACTGAAAATAAAACTGTAATTCAAAGTAACATAATTAATTTTTCAATTAAAATCTGACTGAGAGGAGAAAATTTTAGCGGCGTATTTTCGGAGATAATTGCTTACGTTCCTTTTTTCCCTGCTCTTGAGATACTGTATTTTTATGGACGGAGAGAAATTTTATTGAAACAATTATGATACTTGGAGTAAATGGAGTCATAGACTGGCCAAACGATAAATGTTACTATAGACTTATATTTAAAAATAACAATACTTTTATTAATTTTTACTAGAAGCTTTATAATTTTCACTTTAAGTTTACTTACTTTTGTTCATCGGTATTGCAATTTTTACTATAAATCTAATAACTCTTTTCGTTTGTCTATTCCGTGACTCAATTTACTAAGAATATTGTAATTTCTTTTTAAATCATACAAATTTTTACAATCAAATTTTTCTCTGTATAAGGAATTATTATACACAATTTAAAGAATAAAAAAGAATTTTCGTAGCAAAAATTAATGATTAATTTTTGTTATAATTTAGAGAAATATACTCAATTTAGTGACACTATGCCTTACTTTTCCGATGGTTATCTTTTATTCAAACACAATCTACAATTTGTAAGATTAAATGAGTATCCACTGACTTGTTGTTATACTCATTGTCAATGTTTATTAAATTATATCTTTTGTTCTAAAGAAATCGTTAATTGCATTATTTTTCAGATGATATTTTAAATACAAAGATATGAATACTTGTTGCATACAAGTCTATACTTGACGTTAATTTAGATATCTTATCTAGTAATATACTTATAATTGCTTATAAAAAAACTATACGTAATGTATTAGCGACAAAAATGTCATTTTAGTTTCAACTGTTTTCTTCTCTCAGTGTATAGGATACCATATAAAAGAAAAAAAGCTCAAAAGCTCCGATAAGTTAATGCTTCAAGCAGTTAGTCAAAAGGGATTACTTATCGATGAGAAATAAAGTAAAGAATACAAAGTAAAGTAAAGTAAGGTAAAGTAAAGTAAAGAAAAAGTAATTGAAGTAATACAGCATCCAACCAGCCATACGAAAATATAATTCTACACACAAAGTCCTCGCGTCACACAAGAACTACACCACGATCCTACGAATTACGTCGGACCTATGCACTTCTTTTCCTTTTTTTTCCATTTGAATACCAATAATATACTTTCGTTCTTTGTCAGCGTCGCAAGTTGACGACGGAGCAGCTCGCGGAAGTCGCGACAATTCTCTACTATACGTCGACGGCATTTCCTGTCGCGGGATAAGTTAAAGTAGTCGTACATCGGCCGTTACGCGGTTGCATCTGTCGATATTCTTTTGTTTTCCACCGGCATAGTTGAAAGAAAAAAAAAATCTCCCCAATTCCATTATTGGTAAATTACGCGCGAATCTTGACAGAAGGAAGCACAGAAGTTGACGCGTGCTTGCAAAAGCTGGTACAGGCAGTGCAGTTTTCGTTTCGCTTTTTTTTTAGTATGTAATTATATACTTGGAATTCTGTACAGAAGCGAGCAGTCAGTTTTTGTTCAAAGTATTTTACACGATTCGTAATTTACAAAATTTACACTTTGTTCAGTCTCGTGAACAGAGCGAGCCTAATCCTCCCTTTTTATACGCGAGTCGCGTGACGGTGGGTTTGTTTTTTTTTTTTTTTTTCTTTTTAGTTGTAGGAGGGATTAAATGGCGCAAGATAATTGAGCACGCATATACTCCAGACGTTGGTATGTACAAGAGAAAAAAAAAGGGGGGGATCTTTCACACGTGTTTGGATGTTAAGGGCAAGAACAGCTACCTACGATTTACAAGTTTGTACAGGGTCTCAGTTATACGCTGTTACACTACAAGCTCGGACAGAGATACATTTTTTCGAAAAAATACATGTTCGTGCAATTATCTTATGTTATTTAAATCTTAATTAAATAATATTAATAATCATGAATAATCGATTATTTTATTGTTATTCTGATTATTATCGTATATAATGTAAAAGTTGTTCTCTAAATTAGAGAGCATTTTCGGAGAATTTTCAATTAAGTAATAAGTGAATAATAAATTCTCATACGTGAATATTATTAATTTTTCTAATAAAGGAAACAGTGTACTAGAAAATTTTAATTATTTTGAATTTTAATTTTACTTTGGAGAGCTATTATATAGCGTTTAAGAAAAAAAAAATGGTATCGTATTAACATACAAAGATTATTAAAATAAAAGGGCTTCTAATGTATTATTAAAAATAAAATACAAATGAAACAGCATCAACATTTTATTACACAATTAAGTATTTAATTGATTAATTAAATTAATAAATAAGTGCATTGCATTGCTTTTTGTCCGTATCGTTACAAATGAATAGGAAGGAGTCTTTTTTCTTCGATCACGAGATAATAAAGTTCGATTATTCATTTAGTTTTCGTGTGACTACCTACTATTATTTCGGGGCTTTTGACGAAAAAAAATTGTAAATCACGGAGGCACATATTTTTCCAATCATTAACTCCTGTCCGGTCCCGGACGTCTACTTAATAATCGCGCTGGTACACGCTCGTCACTACACAGCGGATGAAAGGGGGCGCGAAACAAAAATTATTATTCGGCGCTCGCGTGCCCGTATGAATCACTTTCGGCTTTAGCGCGAAGGGAAAAAAAGTAGGGGGACGCGTGCTGGCCGCAAAAAAAAAATTGAGAGACGCTCGCAAAAAATACCTCGGCTCACGTCATGCTCTGAAAAAAAAAAGAAGTATCTCTCCCTCGAGCGTATATGTACACACCCTCTCGTAAAAGGGAAGACGCAAGATTCTGCCCTATGCGCAAAAAAATCTATAGCGACACTAGTCTCACACCAAAAGTATAAAGAAGAGGTAACAAAAAAATATGTATATATAAGAAACGTTGAAATGTCCAAAAAAAAGAATCAAAAATATTCGACATTCACAAAAAATGTATATATATATGTATATGAAAAAAAGTTCCTATAACACGATATTCACAGACAAACAGAGAGACGTAAAAACAAAAAATTAATACGTAAAATAAGGCTTGGCTCAAAAAAGTATCTCTCGAGTTTTTATGGTTGATACTCACATGGGAATTCGGAATCTGCGTTGGCCAAAAAAGTCGCCGAAAAATTTGAAAAAACAAAAAATATTTTCGTCAAAATTTTTGTTCTAAAGTCTATTGCGCATTATGTGTGTGTTATTACAAAAAAATTTTTTCTTTTTTTTTCTTTACAACACTAATTTCTCTTTGTATCTCGTGTGTGACTTCTTTTATATTTTTACTTTCAATGTGTTAATATATAGTCTGGCATCTACTGTAATCTGGCTGGCCGTTACTCGTGTTCTTTTTTATACAATTATTAAACTGACCCTCTAATCTCTCTTTTATTATCATTTCTTCTTTTATCGTTAATTATAAGAACCGCCTCCGTCAGACTCATTTTCGCCGTCAGCCACATTCGCTCGCACAATCGTCGATTCACACTATATTATAAATATATATATGAGAAAAAATATATCTAGACATGAGAAATATAGAGATTGATGAGAAAAATAAAAAAGAAGATCCAGTCGCACTCGCATTCACACGTGCAGACGAAAATATCGCCGAGGTGGACGAAAAAATAGTACTGTTATAATTAAATCGCTTGGTCCTCGGTTGCGGTCGCTTAGGTGCGGCGGGAGACGTGAGAATTATTATTTTTTTTCAATATTTTGGCATGCGCAATCACTACTCCAAGTATAAGAAATATAACTAAAGGCTCATGTCCACCTGTCTCTCATCGCGAAGGAATAATTTTTGCCATGTTTTAAAAATGCAAAAATTTAATAAGTGCATCGAAATTGTTTTTATTAATTTAGTACAATCTAATTTTTATCAACAAAATAGTCGAGAAAATTGATAATTGTAAGAGTCTTGAAAATTGATAATTGTAAGAGTCCTTTTTATTGCCTTGGCAATGCGAGACATCCTATGCAAAATGATTTACAGGAAGGAAAATCAAGAAAATTATATAATAGAACAAATGAGACAGGACAAACAAAGAGGGGACTACTTTCAAGGGGGTACTCTTTTACTTTTTTTCGTCCGTATGAACACTCGCGCTTTTGATGCTTTCTGTTGTTTTGCTTTTCTTTTTTTTTTAAAAAAAAGTTACTCTTTATTTTTTACAAAAAATTATCAAAATTTTTTGTTCAAAAAATATTGCACGCCAGCGCAAAAAACACACCACGTGACGAGCAATGCAAAAAATTTCCGAGTGAGTAAAAATTTCAAAAAATCTTGGTTTCGTTCACTCTCGCACATTCGCAGACGCTATTTGTTTAACCTACGTATATAAAGGAGTAAAATGCTAAACAAAAATTCACGTACGATAGTTTATTTCGCGTTGAGTTTTGTATAAAAGTTATTTAAAAAAAAAAAGAGGAGGCGCGCGTATATCGCAATATTTTGGAGTGGTTGTAGTGTAGATATCTTTGGCTTCTCAAAATAATAACTCATTTAAGCTTTTCACGTTTCGTTCTCGAGACGTTCAGGTTCGAATGGTTCTAACAAAAAATTTTATTTTTTTTAAATTGATTGATCTTCGTAAATAATATTTCGTGAATTCACCGCGAATTAAATACAATTGTTGTCAATTGTACTTATTGTTACAAATGTAATTATTTACGTGTTCGGAGTTGCTGCAATATGGAATTACGTATAGTATACAATTTTTATCCTACATACAACGTCTTATGTATTTTTCATGCAAAAAAATGTTGATAAATAAAGGTACTTATTACTCTTCAGTGTAAATTAATACATTACCGCGGAATCTTCATGAAGATGTCACAGAAGTCATCTCACAGGACTAAATAAGGAGACGGCAAATTTACAATTAAGACTTACTCATACGTCCTCCTCGCATAACTCATTTACCAAAATCATCAATGCCACTTGATTTAATCAAGGCCCCGTGGAAATGTTACCGATACATCCGAGAAATTCGTCGTCCCGTCACAAAATCCTGTTAAACACTTCTCAAGACTCGAAGCCCTCAGGAGTAATTCGTCGGCGCGGCGCGGATTCGCTTATACGAGCTCGGCAGTTCAAGGAGCAACTGGGCGCGATATATACATTGCTATTGGTATTCAAATGAGAATGAGATGCGTCGGATCTCCCATCAAACCTTATTACCCTCCTCGTCGCCGGTCTTTAGGGCTGATCTTCCTCCTCTCCTATCTCTACTAATCTTACCACCAAATTTTCCGTTACATAGGCTTCTTAAAAAAATAAATTAAAAAAATTTGATCTTCTTGATAAAGACCATCGTTTAATTTATATTTAGTTAGTCTGATGGAAGGGAAATTGCGGAAATTCTGAATAATTCGAGCGCAACGTAGAAAAAAAGGTCCCTAACTTATTAGGAAGTCAGCCAACCGACGACGAGTTGAAATGCGCGTGCACATATATTTATATACACGCGATGTATCCCTGGTCAGAGAGCTACACACATAATCCGCTTCACCTTTTGAGTTCACTTTATTTCCTTACCCTCCACTTTGTCGCTGTACATCACCACACAACCTTTCCCACGCACGCATTCGCTCATCGTCTCTCATTCTCGCGCCAGTCCGTTCCGAGGCCTTAGAAGATTTGATCGAATAAAATTATTATGAAAAAAATGTATTAAAAAAACAGTTCTTTAAAAAAAAAATCTTTAAAAAAAAAGAAGAATGAAGAAGGCCGATCTCGGAACGGATGCGCCGGTGCAGGTGCTTGTGAGTGCTGCGCATTTCTCTTACTCGGTGATAGGTGCTCTCATTACACGCGTGTGTGCTCTTTTTTCTTACTACACGTTACTTTGCTTTATTTTATTTTATTTTTTTGCGGTGCGATATACGTATAATACGAACTTTCATATATAATATACAATATGTAAAATCGGTGACCACTCGCAAAGACGATTCCGTGAGATAAGGTGCTCTTATAAAGCTGTGAGTGCGTTATATATATATATATATATATATAGATAAAAAAACTCGTATGCTCGATCGTGACTTTCATTTACGTGGTGAATATTTGTGCAGGCGCAAGGAGCCGATTCGCAGCGTGGAACTTCAAGCTTCCCGGGAAATGTCGAGATTCTTCGTCAGGAAATTGAATTTTAAATTCAATTCAAATAATACAGTGGGATTTACTTTTAAATTTTGTTTTCGTAGAGCGTGGATTTAGTACGAATACCAATACTACGATAATAACAATTTTGTTTTTTTTTCCACGTAATAAGGCGGTTGTTTTAACGAGGCAGTTTATTTAAGGGGTTATAAAATTCGGAGTTAGCGGTGTGTCATACGGACCGCGACAGTTTTTTTCATTTTATAAAATCAAAATGAATTTTCGAACAAATCGATCTTCAATAACCTCCAGACGGGAGATATGAAAGTATGTTTGGTTTCAATTTAAATTCATTCCGTTTAAAATTATAGAAAAAAAAAAATTGGATTGAAAATTTTTTAATATAAACGTAAAGTTTAACCATATTTTTTCTAGAGTTCTGAATGAAATTACTTCAAATTGAAATCAGATATTCTTTGTACCATAGTGAAGGTAATTTAAGAGACATTTTTTAAAGAATCTGTTTTTGATAAATAAAGAAAATGCTTACAAGAGATTCCGTCAGTTTTACATCCCCATAATTCGAAGTCAACTGCCTTATTATTTGGACGCGGGGTAAATTTTATTGTAAAATTTAGTAGGGTTTTAGAATAAATTACAGTGATTTGAACCAAGATGAAAATTTTCGTTTTATCTCTTTATATACACACCCCGAAGAAAAGACGAAGTTCCAAGCCTCGATTCGTTACCGAGTTACGCGTGCGGTGCGAAAGTGCCCGAAAACGTGAGATATAAAAAGTACATCGTCAACTCGTTACCACACGTGCGTATGTGAGAATTCCGTTGACGGTATACTGCACGTGGCAGTGGTGCGTTGCGTGAATTACGAACATAAAAAAAAATTAAAAAAAAAAAACTATATAGATACAAGATATACATATAAATCGGTGCGCCATTTCTTAAAATTACGTCACAAGTGCATCGTGAGTGTGCGCCGATGGTTTATACACAATATATAGTGAGAGAAAAATTGCAGTGACAAATCGACAAATTTATATCATAATAGGTGCGTCACAAAGTGCGAGCTCACACGACGTACGTGAGTCCAGGGGGTCGAGGGGGGGTATAGTGTGTTTGTGCGATATAAAGCCGACGTTCGTTTTTCTTGTTCTCACTTCTCGGCTGACCGATTCGTGCGCGCCGTCGGGGCTCGCGTGCGGCCCGCCGAGTCTAAAGGAGGAGGATATAGGGATATTAACGCGGAGTTCCGCGCGCTGCGAGGTGACCGACCGACCCACCCCTCTGCTCTGCTTTTCGCGTGCGACGCAAACCCCTTTTTACGGCTTTTTGCGTTTTAATTGAGAAAAAAAGATTTTTTACCCGCGGACCGAGCTTTTATCGGCCAAAACCGCTGGAGATAAGCTCGCCTTTTGCTGCGGCGGAATTTATGCGCTGAACGCGTAGAGAATTTCGCTCAATGTTTGAAATTATTTTCGAGCGACCCTTTCGATGTGCACGGTACATACACTGAGTGAATTTTCTCGTGAATTTATGCGAAATGGATTTTCTTTTGATTTACGTGAATGAATTTTCTTGTAAATTTATGCCTCTAAATTTCATTTAGTATAGAGATTTAATTCATTTCAAAATAGTTGCACGAAATTTCAACTGTAAAAGAGTGAATTGTTACTTGCGGAGAGAAATTTTATTGCAAAAAATTTCTATACTTTTAGCAAATTGTGTCATAGACTTGCCGTATAAAAAAATTATTCAATTTTTTAGTAAAAATTACAATAAAGACGAGTAAAAATTACTAAACTTTCTTTTAAGATTACAATACTTCTACTAATTTGCAGTAGAAGTATAGTAATTCTACTAATTTTTAGTAGAAGTATAGTAGAAGTATAGTACAGTAATTCAACTGTAAGTCTTACTAAACTTTCGTTCAACATTAAATGCAATTTTTTTACTGAACATCGGATAATTTTTTATGTAGGGCTAGTAAGTAATTACTAGACTAACTAATTTTTTCTAGTATCATAATAATATTAGTAATAAAATTTCTCAACACATAAGTACACGACAATTTTTAAATTATTAATATTTTCACTGTATTTCACAAAGTAAATGAATGCCCTAAAAAATTAGCAAAATAAGAAATAATATTGAAATGATTTATTATTCTAACAATTATTACATTAATGTCCGTTATTTTGAACAAAATTACATTATTCATTATGATAAAATTTTGAAGAAAAGAAAAAGAATAAAATTGATGATCGTAAAAATTACGGTTATTTTCCAGTAAAACATTTACATACATTTTCCCGCTACTTGTGAAAAGACCCTCTAGTAAATTTTACGAGAAAATCACCTTGGCTGTACGTAATACTTGAAAAGAAACACGAAAGAAGTGAGAGTGAAAATTAAACAGCCACTCGATACCAGTGATTTTTTTCTACTTATTCGCACGAGTCGAGTGTAATAATTCCGCGTTAAGCGAGAAACAAAGCCGCCACGAGGCATATTACTCACTTATCGTAGAATTTCTTCGAATGCTCATTTACCTCGGCAAAAGCGGGATGTAATTACTTCGCGCCTACTACGGAAGAAAAAGCAAAGTTTCGCGCTTCCCCACCCCCTCCCCGCGAAATATTATTAAATTTATTATTCAAATTTCCCGGCAGCGGCGGAAGACCCTCATCTCCTCGAGCGAGAGAGACAGAGAGAGGATCCGACTCGGGGTAATTAATTACCGTGCAGAAGTCACGAGCGGGCGAGATGCGCATTTCACGATAATGGAGAGGAGGACTCTTGGATGTCTACCTGAAGGTCCTCTAACCTGAGGGGGTGGGGGTGGAGTTTCAGGAGGGAGAGGGCGGATTCGGAGGCTACAAAACGAAGGGGTGGAAAATGCATGCGCTCGCGCTTTTCGATCCTCCTCTGCGCCACCCCTTCGTCGGGAAAGTCTGATTTGATTTCCGATATTTCGAAGGGCCCCTGCAAAAAGCGGATTGCCCGCGCGAACTCCGTTGTTTATTCAGCTTGGTAATCTCGCTAATTAGCGTGACGGTTAGTCGATACTTTTATTTTCGGGAGGATCGAACGAGCGCGATTGTCTCATTTCTATTTTCATGCTTTGAAATGATGTAATTCGATTTATTTTGCTATGTTATGAAAGTATATTGTTAAAATTTACTTGAATTTTTTTTTTTTACTTAAGATGGTTTAATACTTAAGAAATTTCAATTTATAGAAATATCGAAGAAAGCCCTAGCCTGAAATTTTAAAACTACTGTGTTTAAACCTACTATTTTTTTCTAAATTTTGGTAATGCTGTAAGTTGCAGGTTCAAAAAATTTATTGGATTATAATGGGCATTGATTTTAAATTGTCGGTATTTTTTATGTTTCCATTAGAAATCAAAATTATTTGAGCAAATGTTTCAAAAAGTGGAAGAACTACTTAAATTTATTTAAATTTATCTCGAATTAATATACTTTCAAAAAATGAATTCGAAATATTTCTATCAATCGACATTTTCTTTTCGGGTAACTTTAAGATTAAAGGTACTTTCAGAAAAAAAAATTCTAAAGTGTTAGACCGCCTTAAGTTAAATAAGAACGAAATTTAAATTTTTATGTAGACTGCTACGTAATTTTCAAAGAAGAAGTTACAAAACGCGTTTACGTCCTTATGACATGCTGAATTTTGAAAAAAAACTTCGTTATAAAAAAGTTAATAACAGAGTATTCGATATTATAGAATTCGAATAAACCAGCGACTTGCAGGGGCCAATGAAATCGGGGAAAATAAATTCGAGAGTAAAGTGAAGAAACGCCGGGAGAGATGGACGAATGGGTAGAAGGAAAGCGATATCGATTGGCATAGACTCGACGGTGCTTCGGCAGTAGCGAATCTTCCGAGGGATTAACAAGGATTAAGGATGTGGTACTTCCTTCTTTTTTTTTATTTATCCGCTTGTTTATTGGACTTGAGGTGGACCGAGGGATATTAATTAAACAAAGTTAAAGCATGCTCTAAACATGTGCAAACGATAGAAACTAAATCTTAAACTAAAGACAGAAGAGCCTTATCTGAGAAAATATAGAAATATATAATAATATTATACGTAATATATATAGTTTTAAAAAAAAATGTAGCTTTAGATGATATTCATAGAGTGGAAACTGTAGACGTGTATATATATACTCGTGTGATTTATTGACATTTGCGTGTAATATGCTATGAAAGGTATAAGCAGATGAGAAATGAAGATTTATTTTCAAACAAACGAGCTGCCTCGACGCTACCTTTTTTTTACCAGCCACCACCCCCCACCCCCTCTTTTCTTTTAAAGCTAAAACTATATACGCTCTCTTATTCCTCTCAATTTATAAGCGCGAGACGGTTGGGTGTGAGATGTTATAAATCGACGCTGCAGCGACGGGATGGACAGCTCGTTTTTTTGAAATTTTATCGTATTACGGCATAAAGTGAAGAAAAATGAATGGACAGAGTGAAGAGAATGAGAATCACGTGAAACATGAGATGAGAGTAGAAAACAAAATAAAGATATGGAGTAATAATAATAATTATGAATATAACGTTTATGATTAGTATAATGATGTCTTTTTTTAAAAAGGCTTAAAAACTAGTTGCATTTTATTAATCAAAACCTGGATCATCCTCCTGTAAATGCATTGGCAAATGGAAAGAAAAAAATTTGTGAGTTCAGTTCATGAAAACGATTTTATTAGTATAAAGCGTGTTAAGGAAAAAAAAAATTATTGTTCTTTTTTTTATCATCGTTAGTGCAAAAAATTTTCGTCACCGTTAAAAAAGAGAGAGAGTCGGTTATTGTTAATACAATTGATTGATCATTAGTATTTTTCATTGATTAGTCGCAGACGACAACATAAAAAAATATATATATTGTCACTTTCGCAAAAAAAACAGTATATTTCTAAAATCCTGAAAAAATTCATATATATAAAAAAAGAAAAAATCATTATATCGCTGAATTCAAAAATATTGTTATCAGCGACCAAAAATCCCATGGCTGCATAGCACCTGTAAAAAATTCGGGAGGGGCACAAAAATTTCTTGGGTGTTATGAAAAAATTGAAAAATTTCCAAAAATATAAAATATCGCCAGCCAAAAAAATTTTTTTCATCCAACGTATGTATACTTTAAATCGCGGCGACATACGTTGATTCTTTTTTTCTTTGTAAAAAATCATCTGTCCGAAAAAGTAATCGCGTGCGCTCAAAAATCTTATGCGCAATTCCAAGTATTAAAAAAAATAATAATAAAAAAAAAATAAAAACAACGTAGATTGTTGTAAGTCTCGCTTTTTTAAAGTTCACTAAACAACAGGCAATATGTAGGCAGAATAAAGTAAAATTTGCGGCACAAGAGTACAAGATATATAAAAATGGTTGCACAAAAGTCTAAGAGGTAAGAAAAAAAATAAGAGGAAGTCATACAGCAAGGAAAGTATAAAAAAAAAAAAAAAATAAAACATTCGGTTGTTTTTTGAGAGTCGAAGATCGAAGGAAGAGAAGGTTGTTGCACAGAGACGCTTAATTCGTTAAATCTGAAATCTGAAAGTGCAGAATATACATTATAAAAAAAATTATTGTCTCGTTACCGGGCGTCGATTCTGGCGTCGTCGTATAAACGGGCTCTTAGCAATCTCCTCGCACTGGACGGACCGCGGCTCAATGACAGGCGACTGTCGCATTTTTGGCGGGCTTTTATATTTTTGGCTCTTTTATTAAAATCATCGCTTCAATTCCATGTTCATTAAATCACCGGGAAAATCGCGACTCCTTCCCGCGTGGAAATCAAAAAAACCCATTTCCGGCAGCTTGACAAGTACATTCAAAAACTTTTTTTTAAATCAATTATAAATCTATATACAAAAAAAATTAATATTCCACCACCCTACCTCGAGGCATCAAAAAACACAATAGCTTCAAAATTCCCGTAGTCACTGCCAGTCCTACATTGATTTCCACGCGCGAAGCACGGGAGTCAATTGACAAGGGACACGTGACTCGCGGGCAGTGCCGCGGACACCTACCACAATGAAAAAAAAAGAAAAAAAAAAAAACTAAAAGAGTCGTCAAGGGGGTAGTCGAACGATTTCGCACGATTGGATATTTCGTGTGAGAAGAGATGTGACAGATAAATAATAAAAAATAAATAAGAGATCGGTGAAGAGAAGGGCCAAATCGATACATACCGTCTTCGTGGGTGCGCACGGTTATGGGGTAGCTGGGCGGGCCGTCGCCGACGCTCGTGCCCGCGAGCACCCAGATCCGGTACTCGGTCCACTTTTTCAGCTCGTCCAGGAGGAACTCGGTCTCGTTGTTAAGTTTTATCACCGCCGACTCGGAGTCGCTGCGGCCAAGCTCGACGTAATGCAGCTTGTAGTAAACGATACGGCCGTTGGAGCGCTCGGCCACCGGGGGTTCCCACTTGACCAGGATCGAGGTCGCGCTCTTCGGCACGCCGGTTACATTGCGAGGCGGAGTCCCAGGGACTGTATAACACTCGATTATAGGGGGATGTCGGGGAGAGATAGAGATAGAGATAGAGACAGAAGAGAGAAGAGAGAGAGAGAGAGAGAGAGAGAGAGAGAGAGAGAGAGAGAGAGGGGTATGGTATATACATATACCGAAGCCCAGACAGGTGGATAGAGAGGAGAAGAAACGACGAGTCGGAAAATAAACCCTACCCAAACCTACACCCTCTGAGTCTTTGTTGACTTGTTTGCTTTCTCATCTTCTTTTTTATTCCCTTTTTTTTGGAGAATTTATAGACGAGTCAAGGGGCTCTAAGAATGTCTTCATTTACCCACTCGCCGAGCTTTCTAATAATAATTTTCTCGAGCTTTCTAATAGATTTTTTTATAATGTGAGCGAAAATTATTGCTTTGATGTAGTGGCTCTAATTTTTTGAGAGTGGTGTACAAAAAATTATTTATTGTAATTTATGAACTGATAAAATTAGATTCAATCTATTTGGAGATGAGCGGGTAAAAGAAACTCTTGCTTACACGTGACTTTATACCTACCCCTTGTCCCTTTTATTTTACTGTCCCGTTTTAATTTATATTCGAAATGAATTTCTAATAACCGAAAATTTTGTTTTGATTTCTTCGTCTTTATAAGTATTCTTAAAAATAATTTAAATAGTTGAAAACTTAATATAACTTTAATAATAGATTTTATTTTAATAAAAAAAAAAAAAAAAAAAAAAAAAAAAATACAAAATTATCAATCCAGGTTTTGCAAGGAATTTATTGACAAGTCCAAAGAAAGAAAAAATCTAAAACCGATCGAATTTTTCATTACAGTCGTAATTATTCTGCCGATTAAGATCCAACCCTCTCCCCATTCAAATGATAAGAGAATAAATAAAAGCCGCGAAGGGTGAATCGCTTGAAATTTGAGCTTTCACGTCGATTCACCATACAGAAACGGGCAACAAAATAAAAACAAACAAGAGGAAATATCAATATAGACTCAAAATAAATAATTTGCTTCGAAAGGAGTAAAATGTACAAAAAAAAAAGAAAAAAAAAGAGAGGATAATAGAAGTAACTTTTTTTTTCTGGATCAAGAATTAAAAAGGTGCCCAAAATGCACACATAGATAATATATATATATATTGGATGCAGTGCTTAGTGCTTATATGTATGATATGTACGTATATATAGAATATATATATAAAGTGGCATCCAAAAATGGCTTTATCGTTTGCAAAGGCATGCAATCATTCTCACTCTCCCACACTTTTTGAAATTCACAAACTTCGATATATCAAAAAATTTCCTCGAACTCTCCAATTTGTTTTTTGTACTTCTACCCCTTGTACAACGTATATAAAAAAAAAAATGTCATTGGCCAGTGAAGAAAAGAAAGCTGGCCATCGAAGCACTAGCAATACTATGTACAGAGCTTAACCAGTGCCTTCGATTTCGTTACTGTTCAAAATTTTTTTTTTTTTTACTGTGTGTAACTCTAGCGGAAGCAAAGGTATGTAAGATACGGCGGCTCTGATTTATAGTCGGCGAGTAGAGTTGGCCTCCTGGTGCCTACCTGACGCGTGCCGGCGGTGAGCGTACGAGCCCCGAGGTCCCGCCAAGTGCTTTCCTCCGAAGCACTTGGCCGGACCTCGGGGTGATCGACGGCTCGCGGAGGGTAAGCGCCGACACGCGGGGAGGGCCTTCGCAGACCCTCGATGCTTAGCTTACCGTACTGCTTCGTGCGAACCGGCAGGGGGATCGTCGTGGCACCCTCGCCGCGCTGACTGCGCGCCGCCAGCCAAACGTAGTACAGGGTGTTCGGGTACAGACCCGACAGAGTGTAGTTCTCCGTCACCTGGATCCTGAGATGGTGCTTTTCCTGTTGAGCAAGGCCACTTTTTAGAGATGGTATTCTTTTTATTTTAATTTACTTTTCTTTTTTAGTACGTGAATGCAGAAAGAAATAGTAGACTTTATTTGTTTGTTTGTTTTTTTATTAGTCCGTGGGTCGTGCGTCGCATAAAGCTGCCTCGAATGCACACATAAGTAGATCAAATATATTTTCACCCTAATCATCCATAAAGTCCACTTTATTAACCTCTGCAGAAGGAGTAACATCATATTTTATTCTTTAGACTCCTTTTACTCCCCGGAGAAACATTTTACTCCCCGGAGAGAAATTTTACTCCCTGAAGACATATTTTACTCCCCGGAGAGAAATTTTACTCCCCGAAGACATATTTTACTCCCCGGAGATACATTCTATTCTGCGAAGATACGTTTTAGCTTCCGCAGACACATTTTAACTCTTGTATATTTTAGCTTTAATAGACATATTTGAGCTTCCAATTTCAGCTGAATGGAACTTATGTTTATTTGAATTATTATCAAATAAAGTGGGCTTATAAATGATTAGGGTGAAAAATTTGATATGCACCTCGGAAGTAATAGGTGATTATCCCCTTGGGTGAATTACTCTAAACTTCACCCGCGAGAATAATCGCCTATTTTACTCCCTTAAAATGTTTAAAGATATTTATTGATGCACTGACGTGGTTTTACCTGTTGATCAGTGCCATTTTTTAGAGGTAATTTTCTTTTTCTTTTTTTTTTATTATAATGTTTTGAGTTATATTTGACGAATAAAGTCCGTGATCCAAATATCATCACCGAACATAAGCTCGCTAATATTTTTTTTAACGAGTCTTGCTTTAAAGTACTAAATTTTTTCGTAAAAATAAAGTTAGAATTGTTCTATTTTATCATTCTAAGAATATTTTTGAAATATCAAAAGGAAAATAAATTTCATTGAATTGACGCTATAATAAAGCAGATCCTATAATAATCCCAGATAACGAACAAAGACAATTCTTCCCTTATTTTTCTTCTCAGGAAAAAAAGGAAGACACATTACCTGTGCATAGGTATCGTTCCAGTAGAGCTCGTAGCTGAGTATGTTCTCGGCACTGTGGGCTGGCTTGTTCCACTTGAGGCTGATCTTGTCCTCGCCGACTTCGACAGCAGTCAGCATCTCCGGCTGGCTCGGCACCCCCTGCTGCGTCTTCATCTGCACCGGCGAACTCAGAGGCCCCGGACCGACGCTCGTCAGAGCCTGCACGCGTATCGTGTAGATCACGTGGGCCGTCAGGTCCGAGATCGTCGTTAGTTGGTTGTTGTCGACCATCTGGAAGTGCCAGTTGGACATCGGCTGGCTCGGGTCCGTCGTGTAGTACACCTTGTAGCCCTGTTGGAATTTTTTTCAAGGTGACCGTCAGTCAATGTCAGAAAAATAAAACGATGGGTCCAGTTTCTTTTTGTTATCTCTGATGTTTCTTGGTGATTAAACAATTCACTAAACTTTCTTTTTGATATATATGCGAATCCGCGGAATATATAAAACAACTGGGAATTTCTTAGTATTCTCTAGTTCTCTAAAAATCATTAGAATTGGGAAGAATAGTGAAAAATTCCATTATATCCGTCTGATAGAATATTGAAAAATAATCGACACGTATTTTT
>JAWWEN010000020.1:4848870-4868213 GCA_035582955.1 Sycophila texana
TATTATTTATATTATTGTTTATGCGATAACCTCTAAACCGAATCTCCGCGCGCGAAGCGCGCGCCTGATCTAGTTGTTATTTAAAATGTAAAGTTATTATGTGACTATAAAAAAGGTACTTAAGTTCACTTTTTCTAGTCTACTGCAATTATTTAAAAAAAAAAAAATATTGACATATTATTAATGAGTTTAATGTTAAATATTATTCTTATTGTAAGGTAACAGTAGAAAATAATAATAGTTAATAAAATGAAAATAATGTAATATTGTTGATGCATAGTTTTTTTCGTTATTAAATGCATTAATCTTACAAATTTAAGCATTTACTCATTTATTTCATCAGTATAGTTTTCTTCTAAATCACAGATCGACGTGCGCACAGTCGTTAGACAAACGCTCTATCGATAATTGCCAATAGCATAAAAAAAAAAAAAAAAACAGCTCCACTCCCCGTTTATTCAACCGTGGTCGTTCAATTAAATTTTGCCTTTCTATGCAGCGGCTCCAACGGAAAATCAAAATACGAGGTATTAGGCGGTGGGTCTCAAGTTTCAATGTGCGCAGAGGAAAGCCCATGGTTTCGCCGCTGTGTAAATTAACGTCAAAGCCGCGGGATCGCCGTCAAAGCCCCCGAAACGGGGTACGGGCGCGGGTGCTCGTAAAGCGCCGGCCAATTGTTTCGCGCGGCCGCCCGTAAGATCGATATCTTTTTTCCGCACGGCGCGACTCCGCCAACTCGTCGAACTCACCCGCGAGTTTTAATCGCTTTTATGTTTGCTTTATCGCGCGGCTCACGTGCTGCGGGTGCGCCTTTTTCTCGTCCGCCCCTTCTCTCACATATACTACACCCTTTCGCTTCATTTTTTTTTTCTTTTTTTTTTTAACTCGTCCCTTTTTTTTGTTTAATTCGCTCTTGTTTTTCTTTTTTCTTTTTTTGTTCGTTGACCGCCGACCTAACTCGACTTGATAATTAAATTTAGCTAGCCGGGCTAAATAGCGTTCTGAAAAGTTTGAACGGGTTTCGCGCGGTGAGTAATCAAATTAAAAAAATTTTTTTTTCTCTCCCTCTGACTCTTTCTCTTTCTGCCCAAGCTGAATTTGCCTGTTTCGCGCAGGAACTTTTGGGAACTACCGCTCGAAATTTTCAAGCTCCGAAATTATCCGCGTGTTTTTTTTACAATGAGGGGTGCAGGTATATGAACTCAATAAAAAATTAGGAACAAGAGAGAGAGAAAGGAAGCCTTTTTCACGGGCTCGTTTCTATTTGAATCTCGGACATAATAACATCGTAACTATGTTTGCGCTGCTAAATCACGGTAAAATTCAGCAACCACGAACGACTTTAATAAACCCTGTTACAAGGGCCCTGTTTTAACTCCATTGAAAATTGTGCCGAAATTCAAAAGCTCGGGAAAATATTACGTATTTTTTTTTTTTAACACACGCAGCATACGCACGAGCAGAGACAAACAACCACGAAATTGCTGAATGGAGGTGATTTTTTTTTTTTTTTTTTGTTAATTTAGCGAGGGGAAGAAAAAAAAATTTTGCATACGAGAAAAATGATGGAGAGAAAGAGACAAGAGGAGGGGGAGGAGGACAAAACTCGGTCGTCCGGGTCGCGACACGCGCTCGCTTCCTAAATGCTGTTATCTCCGGTAAAGTGCACGATAACGCAGTTACCTGCTCCGCGGTGCTCGCGCCCGAGTCAACCAAGGGGCAGAGAGAAAAGAGTGACGTGATGAAACACCAACCATGCGATCTGATGACGCAGAGAAAGCGAGGACGCGGGATATCTCGGGTATCACACACAGGACGAGCGCCCGGAGAATGGGATTCTATAAACGTTTCTTTTTTCGCTCGGGAGGAAAAAACTTACAATATAACAACGGATGCTGCTCGAAAACTAATTTTCTCTTGATTAAGCTTTTCTGCAGGATTTTACGGACGTCCTTTGTTGCCGCTGAGAAAAGAGATGGCTGCCGATATGAAACTGCGAGACTCGTTCGTCAATGGAAGTTTTATTATATTTATTTATTTATTTATTTATCGTAAGATAAGTCGAAATGCCTTTCAGAAAGAAAGTAATATAAAAGTAGCTATATGATCTCCTAAGTTTATTAGGGTTTTCGAAGAGTTCATTTTACTCTAGTGATCGATAAATCAATTAAGTGCCGTTCTGATTAAATGAACCTCAAAAATTTTATCTGGGAAGAATCAGAAACAGCAAAAGAAGGTAGTGCAATTTTAAACGCGCCAATCTGAGCAACATTAGATGCTCGAACGAATATAGTATTCCAAAAGTGTTTTAATGTTAGATAATAACGTTCACATATAAAAGAATTAGTCTTTCTTATTAGGATCGTAAAAAAGAAATTTCGAAACATTTTATTAAAATGAGGAAATCAACATACACGAAAATGACAAAAACATAAAATTAAAATTGTATAAAAATAAAAAAAGAAAAAGAAAGTTAAAAAAGACATTCTGGCGCATCCTGAAAGGCTATTTATTCGCGACGATACCCCCCATTAAAAAATTTGCCTTCCTCGAGCTCGGAAAACGAGTGGGTGGCGTAGCATCCCGCGTATACTCTCGCGTTCTTGCCGGCCGCCAGTGTAGGCAAAGGGTCGGAGAGAGAAGGGGGGTGCTCGGCAGGGAAGGCTCGCAAGTACCCAGGCTGCAGCAGCAGGATCGATCGGCCATTCGTATGGTAATGTAAGCAACTACCGGACCAAACTACCTTCCAGGCCGCGCGCAGCTCTCTTACGCGCACACACGTACGCCGCTGGCACCTAGGCCGGCATTCCACGCGCGTCACGTGACACGCGGAATATTAAGGCTAAAAGAGAAGGGCCGAATATCCATTAAAGTGAGAATTATTATTGGTCGTTCAACGGAGAGAGAGAGAGAGAGAGAGAGAGAGAGAGAGAGAGAGAGAGAGAGAGAGAGAGAGAGAGAGAAATGAGATGAGAGCGAATGAGAGAGAGAGAGAGAGAGTACAGTGAGAGGATAAAAATAGAGAAAGAGGGAGATTGAAAAAGAGCAAGAGTGAGTGAGTGAGAGAGAGAGAGAGAGAGACAGTGATATCTAGTGTCAGAGTGAGAGTGTGTGTGCTTTAGTGAGAGAAAGAATGAGGGAGTGAAAAATATAATGAGAGAGACAAAGAGAAAGAGAGAAATCGAGAGACCAAGAGAGTGAGTGAGTGAAAGAGAGAAATCGAGAGTCCAAGAGAGTAAGTGAGAGAGTGGGAAAGATATATAAGAGAGAGAAATATCGAGAGACCGAGAGAGTGAGAGAGAGAGAGTGAGAGTGAGTGAGACAGTGGGAGAGATATATAAGTGAGAGAGAGAGAAAAAGAATGAGAGAGTGGGGAGATACTGTCTCCCGGACGCCGCTCCGGTACCCCTCGTCCCCTTCTTTTTCGCGGATTTTCGCCGATTCCGCCCCCTTCGTTTCCGCGAGCGCCTCCATCCCGGAACATCTATTTTTTTTAATGGATTTTACGACGCGGTTAAGCACGAATGCGAGGTATAGTGGCTCGTTGGTTCAGGGGGGAGCATCTCTCTCTCTCTCTCTCTCTCTTTCTCATTTTTTTCTTTTTCGATGGTTATCTGCATCTTTTAGAGAGCCTTCGGAAATTATTGCCGGAACGCGGCGCGAATGGGTGAAATTCGAGATTCGCATAAATTTTCGAGAAACAAATACTGGGCCGCGGCGGGCGAGGCCATAAAAATAGTAAATATGCTATCAATGTCTCAATCCGCTTTTGACCTGATTTTATTATTTTCTTTTCTGATCACGCTCGCTTATAATTCTTTCTTTCTTGTTTTTTTTTTTATAGTTTTAAGCATTTTTCTTAAGAAAATTTATTTTCATGGGATTATTTGTACGAGATTAGAGTTGTTATGTCCTACTGAATAAATCAGTATAATAAAAGGGAAGCGGATTTTTTATTGCTGGATAAAAATAAAAAAAGAAGCAATGGCACCGATAAGAAATGAATTTCTTCAATTAGAATTTTAATTTAAACTTTCGTTTAAGAGCGTTAGTTACAAACAAGGCGAAGCCACTCGAAATAAGTTACTCGAATTAAGCAGTCGGGAGGGTGGCGAAGGGGTTGCGCGGTCTAGCCGCGTGATTTGTTCGATGGAAAAGTGGAGTATCGTTGGCAAATGGTACAAATCATGCGCAATTGGCGAATGCAGCACGTGCGAACGCAGATAGAGACTCGGGCACCGCTCCCCTCGCTCCCGCCTGTGCAATTCAGGAAGTCGAACGATATGATCTATGAGCCGAGAGGGTAGTTTGCGATAATTTAAGCGCATCCTGGATAAATCAGTCGAGTCGCCTCGCGCACGTTCGAATGCGGGAGAAGGGGAGAATCGACTGGAGTATACCTCTCGAGGCAATGCCTCCTTGAGGCGGTATTTTCGGATTTGAAGAAATTACACGTTTTCTTTTCTTTTCGCTATTTTAAAGTGGGTATAATAATCTGAGCCATTTATTCGTATTATAACCTTCTTCTGGAAAAAAATGAAAAAAAAAAGAAAATTGATTGGTTAAAGCATAAATTTACGGGTGAGATGGTTCTATATAGTAATTATTTAGGGATATTCCTGGTTTTAACGTGACCATTTGGTTAATTGTTTGTTTCTACTCAATTTGAGTAATTAAAAAACATGATACGAGACAAAAAGAGGCAATTAAAATCTTTAATTTTTATTATTTTTATTATTTTAATTATTTTATTATTTTTTTTTTTATTATTTTTATTATTTTATTACTTTAATATTGCGCTTCCAGGCATCAGCTTAATTACGACGGAGCGCATGTCAACTCTCCTTCAGTGTCAAAGTAAAAAGGCAATCTTCGTAGCAAAAAGCTCTACATAAATAATGACAGACAACTGAACAACGAGAGAAGTGCTTTTTAATGGCTCACTATCTCCTCCGGAAACGTCAAAACATAATAAAAGGACAAAACGAACGAAGAAAGCTCTTTAGAAAATTCATCCCAGACAGAGAGAGAGAGAAAGAGACAGAGAGAGAAAGAGAGAGCGAAGGAAAAAAGGTCCTTTCTCCGCGACAGAGCGGAGGCAACAATTGAATCATCCCGGGCACCGCGGGCGCATCAAACAGGCCAAAATGGCAGTGGGTAATAAGCGGCAACGAGCCGCAAAATTATCGTCTCCAGTCTGCGGGGAGGCTGCCGGGCGCTCGGCTCTTTCGCGTGCGCAAGTTTCCGGGACGCCCGGGACGACAATCTCCCCGGGTAATCTGATTAGGCGCGCGTGCGCGCGCCCGACGGCTTGTAAACGCGGGATACGCAAAATTAATTATCAAAGCGAGCGAGCGGCGTCGTCACTCTGCACTTGGAACTCGTCGGGGTCGGGCGGATCCGTGGAGCGTCTCACCGACGCGTCCCGAGACGAGCTCAAGACGACGCTGAGGTCGCGCGGAAAGGGAGAGGAGTATACGCGCGCTCTGTACACATCGAACATCAGTTATCGTTTTTTCTGGCACCTTTTATACCTTTTCCTTTGTTTACCTTTTCTGGTTGTTTCTTTCGGTTTTATAAATTTTTCGCGGGACGTGCACACTAAACGGAACTTAATTGCGCCTGTTTCGCTTGTTGGAGCATTTTCGCTGGTCTTTCTAAATCTGAAGTGATACATTGCAGGTTAAAATTATCCCCCTAATTGAATTAGTGCAGATTTGTTTTTAACGCTGCATTCGTCAAATTCTCGCTGGTTATTGGTTTCAATGAACTCTGTAATGAGGTTTGAATGTTTGAAGTAGCCTTTACGGATTCAATCCATCATTTTATTACATTATCATTAGTGGTTTAATGAATTAATTGAATTGCGATTTCGAGCTCCTGGTTCATTTATCTTGGTATTCTCTGTAATGCAGAGGCGAGAGGTTTCGAATATATAAAGAGTCTTTACATTTTAAATCTATATGCTTTTACAATAATGTCGTTAATTACATTGTCGAATAGCGAATCATATAAATACGGTATTATTGTAATGTCAATAAAATTAAATTGTCACAGTATTTTTCAATTATAGGGTACTGCCTGCCATTGTCACTTAAGTGAATTCGATTTGCTCGATGAACTATCGATCCATCAAGGAACCGTATACATAGTTAGATTTTTATTTCATTCTATTCGGAGGTGTACATTTTGTACGGCGGAGATAAGAAAAGGTGAAAAGTTTATCGCGGCGAATGTAATATAAAAGCGATGTACTCGTAACCTGAATATGAGATAAGATTCTCTTCGCATGAAAAATTCATGCTCACTGAAATAAACTTTTGGAATATAATCACGTCAAATCTCGAGACGCTGTACCGGCGCAGACCCCCGGCGAGATTCGAAAGGGAGAGAGAGTCACGCATTCATCCTAAAACGCACATCCTTAATTCGTTATTAAAATCGTTTCAGTCTCCGAGGACTGCGCACGTCAAACGGTTCTTCACGGTGCTCATAATAAGGTGGGAAGGCCTTCCGTGGAGCTCAACTACGGGAAGAATGGGCGAGCAGTGCCCCGGCGAGGAAATTATACACTCCAAAGTCTTGACGGGCTCCTCGAGGATTTCGGGAGTCTCCCACGGCGGTTTTAGACTAATGACGCAAACAGCGGAGACAGCCCTGATTCCGGCTATACGCGAGCGCGTACATCTCGCTTGTGTGCTTAAGCGGAATGCGCGAGGCAAGCTCGATTTTCTAATCTACCGACAACTGTAGATCTTCCTGGGAATTCGCGCATGAGACTTTGTGGAGAAATTGTTAACTGTGATGCTACTTTTACTTTATTTTTTATTTACTTTTTGTTGGAATAATAGTTGGGAATAAATATTTCTTAAGCACAAAGTACTTTTAAGTGAATTTATTCACGCGAGGAAGTTACGTCTGTCCACGAGGACTGCTGCCTAAAGACTGACTTCATAATTCGTCACCATAGACTGCGTTTCCTCGAACATGATTTATGATAGGGACTTGCGCGATCATGAGTTCGGGACTTAAAACAATAAAAGAAAAAAACTAAGCTTTCTTTTGTTCTATGAATTTACTCTAACGAAGGTAAAGGGCATTTCAAATTTAATAACCCTAAATTTACTTCGGCGCTAAAAGAATGGCAAATTAAAATATGCCTTATTTAAAATGTCCTTTTCTTCGTTAGAGGGGACTAGGCTTGCTCCTCGATATAATAATTACTATTGATCATGCAGAGTATTTTCGGTTTACGTACTTAATGTATATGACCTCAACTTTTTATGAATTAACCTTGTAATTGAATTATTTAGAGTCTAAAGCACTGCTCAAACTTTTTTAAAATTTTGATTTTAATCATACATTGTCAGTCGCCGGCGATAAAATAAATGAGCGGAATTTCTGTCCAGTCATTACCGAAACCCTTGGAAAATTTTTGCATGATTGTCCCACTGATAATCAACAGTTGGCGAACAATAATTTAACTCAACATATCAATTTTTTTAATACTTCAAATCAATTAATTGTACATGCCGCGAAGACTGAGGCTCCGTCGATACGCGAATATACGAAAATCGATTCTGAAAGACAAGGTACCAAGGGGTTACGTGATTGGATTACCCGGATTTTTCTTTTTTAAAAGATTGCTGATAACTTTAGTCGCGCACGAATAAGAAAACTTGATAAATATTGGATTACATCGGCCGGCTTTGGATTACAAAGGATCGATTAATAGCGCGCGACGTTCGTGGCTGTATGACACTAATACGATCAGACTACAGAAAACCATTTTAAGAAAATTAGACTTACATAAGGTTCTAAGACTCTGCCTTTTTTTTTAGGGCGACGTCGCAGTAGCTTGAATAAAGCTGCCTTTTTTTTCTATTTTCCAACATTTCACGTGATTACATATTCGTTTTATTGGAATAGCAAATTATTGAACGTAAGCGAGTATGTATCTGCATAATTGAAGGAAGCCCTAATGCTATTTTATAATATTAACGGTAATCCCTCTAAAAATGAATAATCGAATCACTAGAATAAGTGAATAGTCGCTTATTTCACATTAAATATTTTCCACTTATTGCGCAGTGGAAGTTTTCTCACGTGGAATAAGTGACTATTCATTTATTTTAGTCAAATTTCACTTATTTATTTTTACAGGGTAAATTAATTGTTACAGTGTTCTGAAATAAATTCTGCTACTATATAAAAATTTGGTTACCTATTACCCCAAGTCAATGAACAGAAATGACCACCAAAAGTATCGTTTCATTTAATAATTATGAAACAGAATTTCCTATATTGTATAGAACTAAAATGGCAGTGTAAGAGAGCTTTTTAAAAATAAACTGAAGTCGCTTATGACGAAGCACTCGGAGATGGACTTTCTGATTTCGTTAGGGTTGCCCGCTAGAAAATTTAATCCAAACTGCGAGGCGAGTTTCTCGTAATATCGTCCGACCGGCACGCCTGTCCGTCGAGTTTCTCCGAGGTCGGGGAGCCACCGATCTCAAATTTCATTATTGGCTATAACACATCCAGTCGGACTCCCTCTCTTTCTCCGTCTCTCTTCGACTTCATCCACGAGACTTCGTCCTCTTACCCTCATGATATCCGCTGCGAAGCTCTGCTAAATCAAGTTAGTTGACCGGGAACTTTTTTATCGCTCGATATCACAGTGCACCGTAATTACTGGCCGTAAAAATAACAACGTAGTACCCTCCTTCGCTCTGATGAATATTATGCTAATGAAAGTAGTTTAAAAAAGCAGAACATGTATTTGTTTTTATTGGAGGAACAAAAAGTTCTTGGGTAGAAAATTAATCAGCTTTTTTCTGATCGGCTCACTAACTTTTCAGCGGATGTTTAATCCATACGTTAGTCAAAGAATGGTCCAGAAAAAAAATCCATATTCAAATTTGCATAAGTTGTCCTTGCTATTTTTAACGGGACAACTCCTTAATCTTTACATGACCTACTTATTTATACCTAAAATCTAATTTTAATCAATAATTTCGTAATGTTATATTAGTTCGCAAGCTCAACAATGCTATTGTTTTGCTCTCACCGTGCAATCACAAAAACATAACTTACTCATAAAAAAACTGTCTAATCGCAGAAACGTTACCGATCGTCAGAATTCCAAAGCAGAATTCTGAATCCATTCAGAAACTGAAATTCAAAAATTTGGCCCACAAGTAGACCAATTAAATTCAATTAATTTTCTACCAGGGATTTCTACGAGTTCTATTGGTGAAGATTCGACTGATAAGTCTAGACGTAATTCTTGATGTTTGAAGCGATGCTGTACAAGGTGAACCGCACCAGGAATTTGTACATTCCCGGAATCGTGGCTTCAAAGGGGTTATTAGTCGGGAAGGGAGCGTATAAAGTCACATTCATAGGGGAATAAACGTAAGACGCGACGCACAAAACGATACAGGCATTACGGCGCCGTGCAGTACGTTGAACACTTAAATCGGATCTCCGATGAAAGGGAACGTCGTTTCGCGAGATGCGTCTGCATTGGAAATGCAAAGGGACATTGGCGAAATCGGCTGAGGTACCAGCGGAACGGTCAACGAGATTTGCATGCGAGCATAAAATGAAAAAACCTTTTTTGTCGGATAAAAAAAAAACGAGTTTCCAAAGAGTTTTCAGGGATTAACGGTTTAGCAATTTTATTACTCTCTATTTGCCTTTGGTGTTCAGCAATATTGATTTTTCATTAGGATAAAATGCATTTTTTTTTGTTGGTCGATGGAAAATTGTTAAAACGTGTCCTTTTTCTTTTTTAATCTCATGCGATTTATCAGTTCGAGTGACGACTGCTTATTAGATTTCACTCTTCGATTATTTTCTATTTTCGTGCCAGTAAAATGACGTACAATTTGCAGCTTTAAATAATTCATGAAAATCTCTTTACAACAACTTTTCTCCTCGATTTTTGAGCGAAGCCAGCTTTCAGCTAGACTGGAGCTCCCTTAAAAGGAAAAATAAGAAGAAGAAGAAGAAGAAAAAATAATTTTCCAGGAAAAAAAAAGAAGCCGTCCGTCATGGCTCGGGAAAAATCCGAGCGTTATTCCACCGGCGTAATATCAATTCGTCGCGCTCGATTCGCCGGGAGTCGTGAGACGTTCGACGTCGAGTGGGGAAACATCCGACGTTCCGCTCTTCTGCGGAATTCCGTGCCCGATAAAAGAAGGGCCGCCGGATGGCAGATATCACCGCTGGACTCGGCGTCATTCATGAATATTCGCTCGAGTCTAGCGTGGCGCACGCGCCATTTTTTTCTTTTTTTTTTATTCGTCTGAGAGAAGGTGAATGACAAAATCGAAATAAAAACGTGAATGACAAAAACGAATCTACGACGGGATTTTCGAGGCTGAATTTACATTTGCATTTTTGTGCACGGGTTATATTGTCGATTTTTCGAAGGCGACATTCTCCATTTACGGCGCAACGGTCCTCCCGAGTAGGCGCCCATTTCGCATCTGGTGGTGGACGATAATTTTATCTTTTATCTTTCTATAATGGAAATCGAAATTGAAATTTATTTTAAATTATAAGCTTTGTAGTAATAGTACAATATGTCACCAGGAAGGAAAGTGCAGTATTATTCCCGAGGGAAAAGTTTCCAGCCCCGAGAGAAGTGAGCAAATTTAATAATGAAAATACATGTTTTCAGAAAGTGTGATAACTATAAAAAAAAACTTTATATTTTGTAAAAACATACATGTAATATTGAGTGTAATACAGTACGTCTTAACTTTGCAGACTTTCCAGATTGCCAACAGCAAATTTAGTAGCAACATTTTCAGTTCAGCAAAACGTGGTAAGCCATGTTACTTGGACTACTTATGAAATTTCTGATAAAAATTAATAAGAATAAATTTCAAATAAAACAAATTAATAATATTCATAAGTTTCTACAAAAAGTGTACGCAATATATGCACCTAAGGATGCGCAAGACATCCGTTCAAGAAGAAACAGAATGTCGTAAATTCGCCCCCCCCAAAAAAAAAAAAAATAAACAAATTAAGTAAATAAATAAATAAAAATTCGAAAGCACAAAGTAATAAAGTTTTAAGTTTGCCCGCGGCATTAAGTGTAAAAGCAGCAAAATGCGGATAAACAGCGTGCATGCAGGATTAAACAGCGCGGCGGAAAACACAGAGTAAAAATTGTTTTCCTAGAGGGAAATCGGATGCTCGACGTAGGGTAGGACACGGAGAGGCAGAGGATCGCTTCATCTCGTGGAGGGAGCGGGGAGGACCAGAATAGAGCAGTAGCGACGCGAGGGATCGAAAGTGCATTAGGCATCGTTCCACGGACTCGCAAAGGAGTTTGATATGCCGCCAGAACGAGCGCGCTATTGTAGCGACGCCCTCTCAAGCCCGGGCGATCGACACTCCCGGCTGAGCTGGCAGTTTCTATGTAGGGTCGCCTCCTCCGGGACCCGCTTCCATCCCCACTACGCCCGCCCGGCGCCCTCGTAAACCTTCGCGGAAAATTCGCGATCTGGATTCCTTTCTTCCTTTTTTTTCCAGCCGAGAGCAGACTGCCACGCGCGTCTTTTTGTTCAGAATCATTGTTATACGGATAGAATGCACGTAGACTTTTATATAGGAGATTAATGTCATTTATACTTGTTACAGCAGCAATTGATTAACATAAAAAGGCAATGAGAATCATTTATTTATTTATTTGATTTATTTTAATTTAAAAGATTTAAATAATGTATACAAAAAAATCACTTCTAAAAGAAGATCAAATCATACATTGATTCCTGACGAGTCTATAGTAAGCTGACCCGATACGAAACGAGTTTAATAAAAATATAAATATTTTTTTTTATATACCGAAAATTAATTGTACGTTACAATTATTGACCGGCCGATTATACTTTTTTTGCTGAGTTTTGCTATCGGTTGAAGGGATGTTGGATGAGAAGAATGAAATTTTTTTCGTATTGTTTAAATTTGTTCGATCAGTGATAACAAAAGTGTAAAAACAACCGCCTTATTATTTAAAAAGTATACAAAGCTCCACACTTAAAAAGCACAAGACACATAGAAGCCAGATCATAAAAAAATACATTGTTTCTATACACATATAAAGCACAATCAAATGCTGTGCTTTTATGTGCTTTTTGTCTTTTTAAGTGTGGAGCCCTTAAAGCTTCGAGAAAGCTTTTCAGTGTTGTATAGGTTGTTCGATATGTTTTTTACACGGAGAGAAATTCTCTACTAAAAATTGCCACAATTTTAATGTCTTTATTGACTAACATTCATGCAAAATGTACAATAGTTTCTTGTAGAAAACCAAATTCTTTGTAAACTTTACTATAATTTCTTTTACAATTTAATGATAATTCAAAAAAATTTGCTGTAGTAAATTTTATAAGAAACTATTTTTATAAATATCTGTGAGGACATTAAAATTGATTAAAATTGCGACATTAGTAGATTATCTCTTGACTCCGTAAAATCCATCTTTTATCGTACTCCTAATATTATGTTTTTTTTATTATTTCTTATATCTTCTTATTATTAACATATTTCGGATGTTACTTTGACAAATGTGGTATTTTTACTATAAGAAATTATCTACTACTTTTGAATTTGTGTGTATTATTCGAAAAATATCTTGATTTAGTGTTCACGAATGCAAAGAAAAAAAAAGGAAGCATGCAAATGTATGCCAACTCGTGAAATTTTTTTCTTCCTGTATTAAATTAACAAATAGCTCACGTGCCGCTCTATCATGGAAAATATTGTTTTAACCATGTACTTCAGCGTTCTTGTTTCAAAATAAACTGTAGCAGCAAAACACAAGAATTTACTTTTATATAAAATTATATTTTCACACAAAACAAGTTATTTAAATATCTCAAAGCAAGCAAATGTAGCAGCGTTCAAACAAAAAATACCAACAACGCGAAGCTAGCTTTTATAACCAATCTATCGGAGTTTTTTTTTTCATTTATTATATTCCACTACCCCCGTCGATTTATACATCTACTTCAATCGGACTAAAAAGAAAAGCAATCGCGCGATATTGCGAACGGAAAATTCATCCCCATTAAAAAATCATTTTCATATTTCAAAGCGTTGATTTGGCCAAAGCACGGAGAGCTACCGTTGCGTCGGCTAAAAAAAAAAAACCAATATAAAAATTCATTCGCATCTCTCGGCGAGCAAACAAGCAAAAGACATCCAATATACGAGTGATATCGTGAAAGATTAAATTTTACATCGTTCATTTCCCATCCCCCCGCGGCCTCTCTTACTTTAACTCCTCGTTTCACGGCGCGCGAGCGGCTACGTGCTCGCGAGTTTCGCCGTTTCCATTTGAAGCTACCCCCTACCCCTCCCCCTCATACACCCCATTTTCCCATTCCTCTCGCCTGTGGAAGAGCGGCTCTTTCCCGCGAGCCCAAATCGCGCGCATTTCGATGCGATTGGGAAAATAAAGAGGCGCCGGCTAAAGGCGGCGTTAGTTTCCTCTCCAGTGCAAGATGTTTACACGCGCTTCGCGGCTGTTTATAGTATTGGGATTGACTAACTTCCCGGCGAAATTCATTTTAGAGCTAAGTTTTGCTTACGAGCTCTTTGCGCCACCTCATCAAAGCCACTGGATAGCCTTTACGCCCCCTCCCCCACCCAATCCGTACAGTAGGGAAAGTTCGTGTTTTCGAAATTTCGACGTTGATTCGCGCCAGTTAATTATTCGTCATCGTTTGATTAATTTGTGGAATACTTTGGTATAAATAGCCTTTTTTTGTTTAGAGATATTTATGGAAATGTTTTGAATTATTGAATTGAGAAACTAATAAATGTTAACTCTAATAGAAACATTTAGTAAATTAAAATAAAATTTAAAAAACAACAAATAACTAATTGATACTAAGAAATTATTCAGTTTATACTTTTTGAAGAAATATTTAATTGTAACTAATAATATTAATGTAATTCTTTTCTATAGATTTTTTTATCGCTTTTTTTTAATTAAAATTAAAGAACTTTTTTTTTAATTTCCATGATAAACTGAATAATTTAAATAAGGAATGTACACATTTTAATCTTCTTAATAAGATAAATTATGTAAAACTTTTCGGTAAATGCAGCTATTATAAATAATTAAAAGTAAAATTGAAAAAAGTCGTCTAAAAGGATCTAAAAAGATATGTGCATTTTTTAGCGTCGTCTATCAGTCCTATCAGTCTACACTAATTATTGAGTAATGATTTTTTTTTCTTTCTGATTCTTTTGTGACTGGAAAAAGATGCACATACTATTGTCCAATAATTTAAACGCAGAGCTCCGCCATTATGCACTGGCATAATTACATTAATAAAACCGCAATTTAGCTCGCTTGTTCGAACACAGCAGATGTTAAAAAATTGACAAGCTTCGCTTCCTTTTTTTCTTCTTTTTTTTTTTGTTTTGCTAGTCGTTCGGCGTTAAAGTAATCTAGAAATTCATTTTGCGGCTAAAGCCAACGTCGCCAGCTACGTTCACCGACGTCCGTAAAACCGGAAATTCGCTCGTTACATTATTACACAAATTCTAAAATAAGCTTGACCCATTCCCTTTTATCTGGGGAATCTTAAAAAAATATAGTCCCTCTCCTTTTTGAAAATGTATATCTATATAATATTTTATTTATATTTTATCAAATGTTATCATTAAGATCACGTAATAGTTATACTTTAAACCAGCCTATGTACAAGACTCTAATAAAAAAATAAAAAATAAATAAATAAATATAAAAAAGAAAACTAGGGGTAAACGGTACAGTTGTTGGCCAGGGTATAGTCATTGGCACCAGTGATAGTGATTGTGCGCATTTCCATAAATTTATATACCTATGTAAGTACGCCAATCACTATCTTAGCCAGGCCAATCACTATATTTCGTCATCTGCTTAAGTGGCCAATCACTCTACGGTTTACCACCATCTGCAAATTGAAATAAAAAAACGAAAGATAATCGCGGTTCCACGAGGTAGAAATTTTTATCTCTCCAGGAATTCTACTTTGCTCGCTGACTATGAACGGGTGACTCACGCCTCTCTTCACGCTTTTAGGACACTACTCTAAAAATTTTTCTGGTTCGATAAATGAAAGAAAAAAAAAACAGAAAAAAAATTAGAAAAACGAATAGATTATCCGCTACCTCTGATTAGAAATTAAAACAAACGAACAATAATTTTCGTTCCAAGCGGTCCGTGACACCGAGAGGGGGTGGCTTCAGGAAATTTCCAAGGCAAGGTATAGGCCTGCGCTTAATGAGACGTCGCTCGCGCCCTTCCTCACTTACCGGGGCGTGCATTAGTAAATTGCGCCGTCGCGACTGACTGATTGGCCGCGCGCGACGCGCCAATTTATCTGTCCCGCGGAAAAAATAATAAGTGGGTAATTTTGACTCCGTGCGCGCCTGTTAATGAATGAGACGAATTTCGCCTCTTCCTTCCCGGGTGATGTTTTTTTTTTTCACGCTCTAGCTGTTTTAGAGCCACCCGCCGCCATTGGCGCATTCTTCCGACGCTCGCTCTTTTTTCCCACCCCCTCACCCTCGGTCTTCCGTTTTTTTTCTCATTTCTTTTTTCTTTTTTTTTTTTTACCGAGCGCACAGCATTACCGAGATTACGCCGCGCCGTTTTCTGTGCATTAGTAATGAAGAGGAATTCGCCGGCGGTGGGTTGCGATCGCAACTTGCCGCTACTCTCCTCGGCTCGGTCTGCTGATGAATTTTTGAGGAATCGCACCGGGATTGACCTTTTTTTTCGCGGCCCGACGAAAAGGAGCGCGCGCGAGATGGAACGGGTGGATTTGCGGCCTGCCAGCGACGAGCCTGCGAGAATTATCGGCGCAATATTAATTTCAACCGATGAGGTTGTACACAATTTTTTTAAGGAAAATTAGTGTAAGTACCATGAGAAAAATGTTTGAGTAAAATTTACGATTACAGTGAGATTTGCTGTATAATTATAATTTTACTGTGTATATATAAAAAAATTAATTTTATTAATTTTATTAAGTAAAGGTTTTTGTTATTTATGATAATTTATTTATACTCCGGAAAACCTGCCATCACTTGCTACGGAGAATAAATTTTGTTTATTGAAATTCCAACTTTCCGATTTTTACTTATTTTTGTAAAATAATTAAATATGAATTTAATATAATTGAATTTCGATGCGATCTAAATAATGAATTACAAAAGAATGCAGCCAAACGGTATATAAGTTGACTGGAGGAGGACAATACTCAATTATTCCTCAAATAAGAAATTCATTATCGGCACTAATGCCCTCGCGAATGCGTTTACCAGGCGATGGAGGCGCGCAGCACTATACTTAATCTGTCGACTCCGTCCGGCCGATCCTCCTCCCTATCGCTCGCCCAGAGAGGAGCAAACAGGGTTGTCTGTATCGCCCGCAAAGAAATCGAAGCCTTTGACTCTTCGCCCTCGCCTCCTTTTTCCTCGGCTGTTTGTTCACCCGCGTCGAGAACCGATTTCAATTAATTTCTGAATGGCCGAGAGGTTCGACTGAAGCGCTGCCAGAGTCCCCGGGAAATAATTGCAGTTGCCCGTTTCTTCTGAATTTTTTTTCTTTCCTTGTTCTTTTTTTCTTTTTCTTTTTTTATTTTTACTGGTGAATTCATTTGATGAACTCGAGATGTACTTTGATGGCTTTGCATGCGACTACAATGGCGTTACGTTTTCCTTCTGGTCGGATCGTTTAAGAGTTTTAAAGCACATTGTGCCGAGAGGGGATCCTTTGATTTCATATTCCCCGGTTTTAATCATTTTTATTTTTCTGCCTAATGGCGATACATCGAGTTCTGAATATCTCGGCTAGTGAGAAAGTGTGTGTGATTCGAGTTTGTGAACAATTATTTTTTAATGGAATAAAATAAAGAAAAAGTGCAGTTATACTATACTCTCTAAATTTAATCCAGTGAAATTTTCACTGCATTAAATTTAGAGAGTAGTTTTTAATTGATCATTCATTGGGGCTTAAATAAATAAGCATTAATACTGCTGTTTTTTGGTTGTTATATATAAAAAAATAATAAAAAAAAAACGAATGACGAAATTACTAATACTACAAAAAAAAAAAAGTTTAAATAATTGATTATTTAAGCCGTTAGTTCAAGAAAATTTAATGAAAGCCAAATCCAATAAATTCTTTTGCGATTAGAAAGTCAATTAAATTAAAATTAATGTATTAAAGGAAATAAACAAACAGAAACTTTTTTGATGTAATAATTAGAGGCAATAATTACTGAATTTTAACTTCCTTTACATTGTGATTAACTTCTTTAAAATATATCCGAAATTTTCGGAACCACATCAAAGACTTAAGCAGTATGCAACGTACACGAAACGCACCAGCAATTACTACCCAAACGAAGAATAGAAACCTAAAAACAAATATGCTTACGCTACTCGATAAACAAATTAGCATATAAGGCATCCGATGCAAGGTAAACAGCATAGGCAGGCAGGCTTCAGGCAACGAGCGTCGCGCCGAACGCTCATACGCTGTTTATTTACATTATTTACACCCCTTCAAAGGATAAAGTCTCACCCTATACGTTCCCTCCTCCTACTCCTCCTCCCTGCGCCTTCCTCCGTTTAAACTTTAATTCTCCGCCATTCCGCAGGGGGATAAGGTAAGGATCGGCGCGTACGCGATTTAAATATTACAGCCGGCCATTCGAGAGCAAACGAGGCCAGAAATTGCCGGGCGCGCGGCGGCGGCCGTTGTTATTCACTCGGCGGCCGAAGCGCCGCTCGCGTGTGTGTTTGCGTAAAAAAAAAAAGGAGTGGGCGGCCGGGAGAGCTTACACTGTGTTATTTGCGCTTGGATTTGCATGCGTGCTCGCGAGACTGGAAAATGGGGGATTGCGATTCGCGAGAGGAAAAAAATAATCGCGACTGAGCCATTATTTAATGAAGGAGTCGCGCTCATTTTTTTCTCGGTCTTTCTCTTCCTCCCTGGACTCTCTCTCTTTTCTATGTGCATATTTCTGTTTTGGTCTTGTTTAGTCTCTTTGAGGCAGGGCTTCGAGTTCTCGTAGTGTAATTATTTTTAAAGATTACATTGTATTTATTTTTTGCTTTTACTTTGTTTTAGCCTTTTTTACTTCTTTTATTTTGTTGCAGGAAAAAAGATTTAGCTGGAAACGTAGCGATCCCTTCAGTCGTCGCGTAAATTACATTGCGCATATCAAAGGGTTTTTTTGTACGCAGCGTTTAATTTGATTATTTAAATTGAGATAATTTGGAGTGCGAACTTTTTTCTTGTTATGTGCATATTAAACCCGATGAGCGAGTCAAAAACCAAAAAAGGGAATTAAAAAGTAGGGTAAAACTTTTTCTTTTCTCTCTTTTTTTTTTTTTTTTTTGTTTTTGGTCGACCAGTTGTTTATTTTCAGTATTCGCGAGCGGAGTATGTTTTCCATGTGTAATTGCATTAGACAAAGTCGAGGCGAAATGCGAGCTTCATTACTCATTCTGATGTTTCGTTATTAAGCTAAAGAGACGTTGATAAATTGCTTATTTTATGGTTGCAAAATTGTAAAAATTTTACAACGAATCCCATTGCTTTGAAGTCGTATAATAAAATTTTTTTATGTCATTCTTTATATAAACATCAGACACATTTTTACATTTAAATGAAAGATTAACGTGAAATGGATAAATAAAAGATCTTACCATTTAAAATAAGTATGGAATATGTTTATAATTTAAAATATAAGTATTTTAACTTAAAGTCTTCCATCAATTATTATAATATTCTTGAATGAAAAAGAAATCAGAATAAACGCGTGAATTGTGGAAGATTAGTCTATAGTAATTTGAAATAATTAAAAAAAAATCGAGTACATCTAAGAGTAAACCTCAGTTCTAACGTATTTCACGCCAGCCACAGTATCATAAGCCAGTGAATATATTATTTTCCTGAAAAAGGAATTACACAGACAGACGCGCATAAGGACACTCGCCTATCCGTCGGCGGATCAACCGAGCGCCAAAGAAAAAGTCGACTGCGTGCGCGACGCTCCGACGGTAATGGATTGCTTGTAATTACGTAAAACATCCGAAGCCCAACACACAGAGCATCGCCCCATTTCCGTTGAAAAACAAGCCTTTTTTGTACCATCAGGCCTCGAGCGACTCGCGGACTGCGTCTCCGCTTCTTTCATTCCCTCGAACTATTTAATTATTCTGTTAACGCGACCGATGCTTAAGGTTGTACCGGCATGAGTTTTGTTTTATGACTGTGGCAGCACTACTTCCTATAACAAAGCATTGGAAGTAGT
>JAWWEN010000020.1:4873439-4899762 GCA_035582955.1 Sycophila texana
CACACACACACACACACACACACACACACACACACACACACACACACACACACACACACACACACACACATACACACGCGCGTACACACTCATACAGACATTTTTGGAAAACAATAGAATAAAAAGAGACTACTTTGGCTCCAATAGAAATTGGAAGGTATTTATCTCGCGGAAAGGCAAAGGTAGACAATTAAACTCCCAGAGTTGGCCGGTAAGCCGTCAGACGCGGGACGTTGACGGACAAATAGGCGCGCGGCCGTGAGCCGTTTAGGGCGTGACTGGGTGCATCTCGAAACGACCGCGGGACTTGGAAGTTGCGCGCGTCCGGGCGTTGTCCAGGGTGACTTGGCGCTTCCTGTGCTATCCCGGGACTAGCGGGCGGGTGGACGGGTGGCGCGCCTCTAAAAACCGAGCCGCCCGGTCCTCGATACGTATGCAAAGCGATTGTGTTTAACCAACTTCTCGTTGGAGAATTTCCATTAGTCCGGGGTGCGGCGCTCTGTTTTGCCCGACGCGTCGAATGATTTCGAATCAGCGCGCCTGGTAGCGCGGATAATTCAATTTGAATATGTATTTCAATCCCTGACCCGACGCGACGCGCACTGCCGCCCTCCCCGGCCCGTCCGGTATTTTCGATGCTCCTCTGCTTACTTTTTCCATCGATTTTTCCGTCTCTTTTCCTCTTTCACTATCATCTCTTTATGTGTATATTTATCCATCTCTCTCTTTTTCACTGATTTTTTGTTTTTAGCTTCTGGTACTTTCTTGCTCTCTTACATTTTCTTTCTCTCTCTTGGTTATATATTTCGCTTTCTCTTCTCTCCCTTTCTTTATCACTGGTTTGTATTTTTAGCCTAGCAGTGGGGAAAACTGGAACGCGGAACAGATTTCGGTTATTTTTTGTTTTTTTCTCGTGGAAGGAGGTTAAAATCCGGGGGATTATTTATGAAAACCGGCCATTGAGTTAATGGAATGCGCCATAACCCATTTCGTTCTTTCGGCTTTTTGGAGGCAGACGTCCGGCTCGGGCTTGTTTTCGCAGCAGCACGCGCGCGAAAGATGCGTCAGGTCGGTCGTACGCAGCCCGCTTATACGTAGCGTACCGTGAAACGTTATCGCGGCTGGTGCAATGCCAAGCTGTCAGCGAATATTACGGGAAAATTCGTAAAATTAAGTTGATGAAGCTTGATGGGAAGGTGTGGGACGGGGGGCATTTTTTTGTGCTAAATTTATCCTGGATTTCAGATAAAAAAAAAATCCTCCCAGCTTTGCTTCCGACGGCGAGACGACCACGTCGTTGTAGACCGCAGATTCGTTTGAATTTATAATTTAAAAACTTTCGTCAAATAATTATGTTAATTATAAAATTTTAAAATTACACAATCTGCAAGCTACATGACTCTGTACTGAAAATTCTGAGCGAGCGATATAAATTCAACAAGAGGAGGAAAAATTGATGGATAAGAGGTGGAAAAAATTCTGACGGACCATAAAATTTCACTATTTATACTGAAGATTTAACTTTTAATTTCTCTTCTCTCCGCCGACTCCGCTCGTGACGTACGCACTTCAACTTCCGAGAGCAGTCGATAAGTTCAGTCTACTCTGTCTTTCTCACTCGCGCGCGCTCCGCCTCGCTTTATGAAAAATCCCCGGGAACCTTCAATGAAAAAGAATAATAATCCATCACTATTACAGTAACACCGGGCGAGCGGGAGTTCCTAAGGAGCGAAACTCGCACGCTTAATGAGAATTCTTTCCACTGCTTTCCCCGGGCAGATTGGAATTCTCCCGGAGCGGACGAGCGGGCACTTTCCATTAAATATTCTTCGCGATCCCGGTGAACGTCTCGGGTATAAGGGGCAAAGGGAGGAGGGGCCTGCATAAGGGCGACATGGAACAGCGGAGATAACCGAAAAAAGGGGGGCAGGTAGAGAAATAAAAGAAGGAAACAAACGATCTCGGTGGCAAAAGATTGTTTTGGCCGGGCGCCACGGCTGCCGCGATGAATCGAGATACAGAAAGTTTTCGAGTTAATCATACCATTAGATTTCGCCGAGCAACCAGACGAACGAAGAGCCGCTCTAAAGTTCTTTTTCTCTCTTTCCCTCTTTCAGTCTCTCTCATTCACTCTCATTCGTTCTCTCTTTTTAATTTTATGTATTTTTTACTCTCATTCACTCTTTCTCTCTCTTACACGAAATCTCTCTCTATTTGACTAACTTTCCTTTATTTTCAGTCATCCTCTCTCATTACTCTCTTTCGCTGAATCCCTCATGGTCTTGTACTCTCATTCTTATTTACACTTTTTCACTCTCGAATTAAAAATCTATTTACTCTTATTCACTCCCCAATTCTCAATTATTTCCTCATTCTCGTTCGCTCTCTCCCTCTACATTCTCAATTATTTACCCATTCTCATGCACTCTCTTCCTCTACACTCTCAAATACTTACCCACTCTTATTGACTCTATCCCTCTCCATTCTCTATCACTCTCTCCTTCACTCTCCTTCACTCTCCTTCAGTCTCATTCACTTTCATTCATTCTAATTCGATATCATTCAATTTCCTTCACTCTAAATAACTCTCATTCACTCTCCTTTACTCTTATTTACTCTCCTTTACTCTCATTCACTCACATTCACTATCATTCACTCTGATCATACTGATTCTCTTTATTTCATACTATTTCACGTCGTCCTTCTCTCTCCCTCTCTCTCGGCACTGGTACTCTTGCTCGCTGGCGTCCCGGCGACGACAGTAATTGTGACGGTGAATGAGACTGCGGAAGTTGTACCGCGCCTGAAGTCTATTCTGCCAGCGGGGGAGGGGGGAAAGGGCGGGGGGTGGGTTCGTGAACTAGCACTGTATAATGCTCCGCGGGCTCGAGCGCGAGAGCCTGCGCCAAATTTATGCAGATGTATGCCGCCGATATTCTAAATAAGTAGGTTCAGTCGGCCCGGCCCCTCACGGCCGCACTTCACTCGCCACCCCCCGGCGCGTTTCTGTGTCTCGGCTGCGCGCCCGAGGAATTCACGAGGTGCGCGCTCAAGAAGTCAGCGGCCCGCGCCGGTGGCCGCGCCGCGAGGAGACAAGACTCATTACGCCCGGGCCGGGGGGGGGGGGGGGGGGGGGCGAAAGTTTTTCCTCGGAGTAAGGGGGAAGGACACCGCGACTTACCCCTCGACTATTGAAATCGAACGAGTCGGGCTCTCTTACTCGCAGCTTTGTGTTATCTCATGAATGAATATTAAGGAGGCCCGTTTGTTTGAATGCTGGAAGATCCGCCGCGGACAAACTTTCGTTGCTTCGCTTGTAAATCAGAGCGTGACCGCAGCGAATTTAAATCAGCTTTTTTTATTTTTTTTTTTCACTCCGTGTTATCAGTGTTTGATAAGCATGTTTAAGCTCATTTTTAAATATTATTTTAATGTCTCATTTAAATGTTTATTCCCGGCAATATTTGGGGAAGCCGAAGTGTAACGAAACCGGAATACTTTTTGATGAAATGTTTGTTGGATAATATTATTCTGCAAATTAAGGCGTAAAAATAAATTACACTCACAACTCTATTTCATGATAATATACTGGAAAAATAAAGAGCACTCCACTGTTCATTGTGGATTTTTTGAAACATTTCTGAAGAAGTAGTTAAAAACCTTTTACAATTTTTTGCGTCTAGTTTACGATTCTGAACCATTTTCACTGGCTAAAAAAGTAGATTTTAATAACGTTTTTAGCTTACGTGTGTATAGTTTACAAAACCTGTGGCATTTATAATTCTGGGGAATGGGCAAAGAGTGATCAAAAAAGTGTTCCCATAGAAATTGGCCGTCAAATAAAATATGCTCAATTGAAATGTTTATTTCGTTAATTTCTACCAGGGGACACTTATATGAAATTGAACTTTGTACGACGCCGTCAACGCTTTTTTCCCCAAGCAGATTACATGCTCGGCGCACAAATAAATTCCTCGCCTGAGGGCGAATTAACGCCTTGAATGAAACAAGTAGTGCCGGTGTTTAGTAATTCGCAGGAAATTACGTTCAATTCTTCAGTGTGCCGTTGCTACGCTCGTCGAAATTCGCCTCTAATTAGCGTTAAACTTTGCGAGTGAAAAAAAAAAGAAGAAAAGGAAAATGGAAGCGAACTGAGCGGAGGACACTGCCGCGTTTGAAACACAGACATCGCGTGTTTCACGTCTTCCTCGTGCGAAGTTATAGCGTGAAATTATCCCCGGGATTTTTTCAGTGCCCACCCTATTCTCAGACCTTCGGCCCTGTCAAAGAGTCGACCGTGTCACTAAATTGGCCGGGCTTAGATTAGAAGGTGTCCTCGCGGTTAGAGACCGTCTCTGCTCTTCTTTCCTCCCCGATACTTAGTCTTTTAAAGAGACTAATTATAGAGCATTTATTCTCTTCCTCTCCTAGCGAGTCGAGCGAACCTCTTGAATTTTGTAAAGGACACAGTCCTGTAATATATTAGTCGGCGAATTTCGGTATTTACTGCTATGTATAATGTATACTAGTTTGTACTTTTTTTTCGTTAATATTTTCTTTTATGAATAGATGGTACATTTTAATTTATGACCGATAAAAAATACTTTAGAGTTACAGTTATCGAAAATCGATTTTTAAAATTCTATTATTTAACAGTGGTGTCGTAAGTATTGGGAATGAGCAGTTATTACGTATTAGTTTGTACTTTTTTTTCGTTAATATTTTGTTTTATGAATAGATGGTACATTTTAATTTATGACCGATAAAAAATACTTTAGAGTTACAGATATCGAAAATCGATTTTTAAAATTCTATTATTTAACAGTGGTGTCGTAAGTATTGGGAATGAGCAGTTATTACGTCATAAATTTAATAGAATTAGAGTCATAAAGTATTCTATAGTTTCATTTACACTACTGCCACTATTTAGAAAATTTTTATCGCAGATATCTACGTTTTTCATTTATAAATATCGATTTTATATTTTTCTTAAAGCAATATTGCAATATAATAACTAATATCTTCATAACTTATCTTTTAAAATAAATTTCAATATCATCTTTTATTTATTATTTGCATACGGATGCAAATACCTTTTGTTTTATTAAATATATATAGGCGACCATCGTAACGTAACACTACTTTTTAATACACGATAGCTTCGTTAATAATCAATATAAATTGAAACCAAAAAAGTACCTGTAGAATATTTTTTGATATTCTATCGGATAGATGAAAAACTAGTACTTATATGCAACTAGTTTGTCGCAATTTACGATCTGAAACCCTCGTTACTTAACTTCCCATATTACCTAAAATGCAAAGGATACTATAAAAAGTTGCCTCGATGCATTCAATGGTACATTCACTATTCATATTTTTCTGATAATCGTCCTATAAAGTGTTTAAATGCGCGAGTTTTTCTCGCTTCTTGAGTGTAGGTTTAAAAAAGCTCGAGTAACTACTCCAGTGCCTACTCCAGTGCCGAGCAGAAAGGGATGAGGAAAGAGGAAAAAAGAGAGCGCGAGGGACACATTTTCATTTGTGACAATAGGGAGGGAGAGAAAAGAGCCGCGGACGCATAACGCAGCGGGAATTACACGCAAGAGTAAAATCTGGCTAATGGTCGACGAAACAAGGCAAACCGCGCGCGATGCTTCGATTTCAGTTAGCTGGCTTTGGAAGAGAAACTGAATATGCATATTTAGTTGCCCTTCGTACACATGCGCGCCCGCGCGGAAATGCAAATTTTCTGGAAAATTGAGTGCACTGAGGAGGTATAACAAAAAATTTTTTGAAAAAACTTTTCGTTGCTGGTTTGTTTTTAGTCGGGTAGAGTATTGGATTACGTAATTGACCACGACCTACTTTTTAAGACCGAATCGTATTTTCAAAGATTGAAATACTAGGAATTGCAGTTTCGTATCGAAAATTTATACCGCCTCACTGTATGAAAAACATTCGATTTCGGCAGATATCAAGTATGATTTTCTTGTTCATTCTGGCAAGAGATACGAAAATTTAAAGAGTGCTCTGAAGACAAAAGAAGCACCGAATGCAGAAAATTTTTATATTATCGTTGATTGAAAAATGATATACTAATGTATTAATTAATGTTAATAGTTATTTTCTCATGTGAAGGCATATAGGAGATATTGAAGAAAACTTCGAAAAATTGTTATTAATTATTAAATTTTCTTTTTGTTTCGACAAATGATTGCTTTCTTTCTTTAGGTTTCAACAATTAAAATTATTTTGACATCTAAATAGTTTCTCTTTATAAATAATATTTAATTAACTGCATATATATTTATTAAAAAATCTGAAAGTAGGCGTCGAGGTCGTTGGCACGGTATGAAACACTCTTAAAATGATTGTAAATATAGTGCGTGGTTAGTACTTCTGCACGGACAATTTTTTAGCACGTACTCTACACCACAGATAGAATGATAATGCCAGTTCGTTAACCACGTGTTAGGAGCTACCCCATAATTTGGACTATACCAGCATCAAACTCACGCATTCCGCATTGTAGCACTGTATATACCCTTTCAGAAAGAAAACTGCAATCTGTTATATCTGATTGTAGTTTTGTTTCATATTACTAAAGTCATCAATAGCTATAATCTCCAGATGTATTATAGCTAATACTGTTATTTATTACTCAACAAGATCTAAACTCAATGAATATTTTATTTTTAATACAATCACAATAAAAGAAACCACCCCAACTCGTAACGTCAATTAATACAAACGAGTGTTTCAGTTTAAGTGAAAATAAATATTTAATAATTAAATATAAATAAATAATATTTCATAATATTTTTAAGTGATTTGATAATCCTTATAGATGCACAGTATTTACAGCATATTTTATCACTCATTTCCATCTGGCAAGTAACAATTCTCTAATAAACACTACTCCCATCCTCAAAAATACCTTTCATCTTTTATCAACTTCCTTCCCTAACTCTCTCTCCTTTATTTTTAAAAATTTGCATTTTCTGACCAACCCCTCGAACCCGTATCGCAAACACCACACCCACACAATGGGGGTTACTCGCACATACGGTAAAAAAAAATTGTTACGCGTTACAGAATTCGCGGGGAATGAGGAAAAAAGATCTTCTCGTCCCCGCTCGTAGTTTGTAAACAAACAGAAACACACACGCACAGGGACGACAATAAAGCAGCGGCGGCAACGGCGGCGCGTTGGAGTTGGAGTTGCTGTTCGTCAAAGCCGGCGAAAAACGGGCGCGATCGCTCGCCTCGTTGTATATACCGGCGAGAGAGGGGGGGGGGGGCTCGGGGAACGAATGGCATAATCAATTCTGTCGGCTCGCGCGCTCGCCCGGAGACCGCCATAAATAAAAGCCGAATCCGTTCGTACAAAGTGGCGGCATGGCGCCACCCGCGTTACACGGGCTGCAACACAGTATATGTACCCCGCGCCGCGGGTATATACACAGAGAGAGCAGCGGCGGCGGCTACCGCGAAGTTTAGGCTCTCTCGCGTGGTGCCGGCTAAAAATTTGAAATTCAATGCAGCCGGGCCAACGATAAGGCCGAGAGAGCAACAGAGAGGGAGAGAGAGAGAGATAGGGACATGGCAAAAATACACATTAGCGAATTTAAAATTTAGATTCGCCGGAGGCCACGCGAAATCGAGTGTGCTACTCTCTCACTCACTCGATCTCTCTCTCTCTCTCTCTCTCTCTCTCACGTTGGATCTCGCCCTCTCACTCGTGCTGCCTCGTACCTGGGAAAAAGTGTCGCGCTGGATTTCTTCGATACGGTGCTGACCAGCCGCTGCCCCGGAAAAATTTGACGGTATTGCTTTATTTTGGATTAATGCTATTGTTTGCTCCCCGCTGCGGTGGGCGTAATTTGTTTGCTTTCAAACTGGAGTTGTTTTGAGAGCAGACTGTATAGGTGTATTGCAAAATGGCAATAAGCGAGTAATAATTTGTTGCACTACACGGAGAGAATATTGTTGGCCAAAAATTGTAACAGTAGTGGTAGTAATCTTGGGGCATTTTGCCTACTGGAGATTTTTAATGGATTTTGCTCTTTCATTATATTTACAAGGGGGTTAGCAATTAAATATTTTTTCTTTAAACATAAGCGGGATGTAAATCATCCCTTGAATATTCAAAAATCTTTGTAGGTTTACAAAGGATTTTAAATTAAAATAGCTGACTATATTCACTTTTTTAAATGATATTTCATATATTATTATTATTATTATTATTATTATTATTATTATTATTATTATTATTATTGTTATTAAATCTAAAATATATTTTAATAAGATAATATATGATATGATATATGATAAATATATAATATATAAGATAATAAATTTTATATTTAAACATGATACATTAGGTGGCTAATTGCCTCCACTTACTTGACAGGTACGTTATGAATCCTGAGTTGCTGATGTTTTCTGGAAAGAGCAACGTTGAGTAAAATTCTTCTTGAGGATTTGCAGCGCGAAAGTCCGTGGGCGTCGCGCGTCTCTGCGCCCCGCATCTTTTTTTTCGCCGCGATTTCCGTTCCGAGAGCGCGGGCATACCTCTCTCTTGTTTTTTTTTTATTTTCGCCGAAGGTGAGAGAGATAGCGCGAAGCCGAAAAAGAAGCGAACGAAACTAAGGTATGAGATAGTAGTTAGAATCCGCGTTATCGTTGCTTGGAAAAGTTGCTGTAGTAGGGTGTGTAGGGGGGGAGGGGGGTTAGCTCGCGTTGAAAGAAAAAAAAAGCGGGTAGCATTCTCGCCATTTTTCTGGCTTCTACCGCAGAGGGGAGAGGGGGTCTGATCAAAACTAAGATTGACGGAATGGCTTATGCCGTACTCTTTATCATCGGGGACGCATGATAATCATCATAAATTCAAGTGACGAGGAATTATGCTAGTTTATGATAACAATGCTCTGGCGGAAATTTGCGATATTGGAATCCGCATTACAAGTGCTGGAAATTTATAATCGTATTAATTGCAACGGTTATACACCGCTTTGGAGTCGATTGTTTTTATGATTATTGCTTAATAAATAAGCGATGTGTTTTACTTTATTTAATTTTATTATCCGCATCTGTGAGATGCAGCACGACATAATCCTCTGACGAATTAATTATGTAACGAAGAGGGTTATGCATTCATTAATTAAATAAGCTTTTCCCTTGAAAAATGGACATGTGTGCAAAATTCATCACGATATAGAATGTGAAGAAAATATTAAAATTAAAAAAAAAAATTAATCCTGTTATCTTAATGGAAAGTATAAAAAAATGTATTTAGAATGTGCACGTGCGGATCCTTATTCGTTTCTTCTTTTACGTATTGTACATAGAAGTATCATTAAAACAGTTTTTTTACCCTGTAAATCTGTAAAATGTGAAAATTCACTTGGAAAATGTGAATAGTGACATTTAGTTTATAAAAATTCGTCAAAATATTGCATCAGTGGTCGACGTTTGACATAAAAAATGTTACTATCCACATTTTCTACGTGAATTTCATATTTTCATATTTAAAAAGTATATAATACTTTCTTTTCCTTTGTTCAAAGAAAAATCGAATATGACACCACGGCAATTTATTTATTGTATTTTTTTCATTTTAAAAGTCTTCGCAAACCTCGGTATTGCTCGGTGATTCGATAACTCTCGAATTAATCCAACCAGACACTTTTCGAGTTCAATACTCGTAATGTTCCGGAAAAACGTCGGAGAGAGCTTCGAGAAACGCCGAGGGGAGGAGGAGGGGCGTCGTCGGCGGCATCTTGTTAAATAAACATTTCGCTCTTTTCCGGGGAAAGGAGTTATTGGCACACCGAGAGTCGTTTTCCGTGTCGGCGACTAACACACTTCGCGCCTCTCTGGCCGATTTTTCCATAGACGCCCGGCCGTCCCTCCACGTTTGTCCGCGCGAAAATCCCGTTTGGCGCCTCCGCCGCAAATCTTGTTTGCGGATTCCTCGCGTCCGTTCGGCCCAATAGCAGTGGACTAGCTTTGTATGGGTACGGAAGGTACGTTGGGTAGGTAGGAGGACGTGCGGACGACATGAGCCGCCGCGTCGTCGACGGTACCCCTCGACCACGAAAAAACCTCGGACTGCGAAAACGAAGTAAGCAAAGCCGCATCGGAGTGCATTTGCGCGGAGGGGGAGGAGTTGGGGGCGGGGGTGAGGAGGGAGGAGGCGAACCTCGAGGCGTACTCGCGGTATAGCAGTGGCCTCAAGATTTTATTTCTCTGCGGCGTGGAGGACGTCTTTCACTGTCAATGAAATTTCGCCGAAGCCAGTCCCCGTCGTTCCGGCTCTCAGCGACTCTTTTCCGCTGCTCCACCACCGCGACGGGACAATTTTATCAAGGATTTTTATGGAATTTTCATGTTCATTCGAGTTGCTATTGTTCCTGCGAGCTTGAAATATCCCAAGATGTACCTTTCTATTTTTTATTTTTTTTTATTTGGCTTTTACTTTGGAGATTAAATTTTAGTGGTATATGGATGGATGGATGGATTTAGAAATTCGATACGGTGCATTTGTTCTCCGTCGGTGCTGAAGTAATGTTTAATCCGGGTTTCCTTGGGGATTCACGAGATCGACTGAGGTAGCTATTGACCAGTGATATTATACTTATTTTTACAAATCTATTTTGACTTCGTGGATCCGAAGATCTTTATTATTATAGAAAATTATGTTAATAAAAAAAGTCTCTTTTTCCCTTATCCAAAAATATTTGTCATACTGCATATGAAATTTTAAAGAACACGCGTTATTTAAAAACTGCGATTTTTCCAATTTAATCTTTTTTAATGTTTAAAAATTTAAAATATACTTTTTTGACTGCGCTCTTTTAGAAGGAAATAAGATTTTTTAATACTTTTTTACATCACAATCATTAAGTTAAATATATCCGTATTCTATTATTATTAAATTTTGTTAATAGCAATATCGCTGCTCAATTTTTTCAGAACAATATCCAATTAAAAAACATGAACTAGTGAACTAATTTAATGCGCTTTCGACTTATTTTTTTTTCTTTCATTTATTTATTTATTTATTTTTCATAAAAACAGTAAAAAAAATTTCTTTTACCCACTTGCAAAACAGATATTCTTCCTCAAATTCAAACGTACGAAATTAGTGCCACGGACTCTTCAGCGAGAAAAATCGCTGCACGCGAGGGCGCGCCAAAAAAAAGTACTCGAGCGGCGTGGATCCCGCTGAAAAATTTCGGCCGAGTAAAGCGTGAAATTCGAGGAGCATCGGCACTCCCTATACCCCGACGGGTTTAAAAAAAAAAAAAAACTCGCGCTCCTCGCGCCTATCGGCACGTGCAGTCAACGAGGAGGGATCAGACGGCGCGCGGCGAGGCATGCGATATTTATCTCGCGCCTCGCCGTGAAAAACGAACGTCCATTCCCATCGAACCGTTGATAAATGGGGGCGCGCTCTCGGGCTATCGCTCAACATCGCGGAGCGCGCCGTTCGATTGAAAAATTTCGTCTCGGCGTCTTGCGCGCCAGCCCCTCTCACTTCCTCCCCTTCCCCCCTTTATTCCTCCGAGAGCTGCTAAATCCGCGTCGGTATAAGGAGTTCGATAATGAATTTATTTACGAGCCCCTGCTGTTGAATATAATTATTTAAGCTCCGTTGGCGTTTCTTCGTCGGCTTCGTTAAGCGACAAGGTATACACAGGGAGGGGGTTGTTATTAATTTGAGCATGAATTTTTTAAAATACGGATGATTGCTAATGGACGCAGAATGCATTCATCTTTGTAATTTATTTATTTATTTATTTATTTTTCACACGAAGACGCTCGTCAATTTAATTAAGTGTAATTTTAGGGCACTAATGAGGTGTTACATTGTGAATGAGTGTGAGCGATGAGAGCTCTCATCGTTTTTTGTGTACATTAGCGAAGCGAAATTTATTAGCGCTCCATACTTTATTTAACTGTGTAATGTATTATTTTAATTATTTTAATCGGACCATTAATTGCAATTAAGAAGATTTTTAATTGCCGCTACGCTGAGCGAGATTTTATTATAGTTAAATAAACAATTTAAAGGTAACAAGGTAATAATTATCCGTAAAATTAAAAAGAATAGTAGAGAATACAAAGTAGAATATGCAATACACGAAAATTAATAAGTAAAAATCAAAAGACCATAAAAGACCATAATTATTTATAAAGTTGATTTGCAATCCAAATGAATTTTCAATGATAGTAAGAGTAAGAGATTTAATTTCGCGGCATAAAGTTGGTAAAATCATAAAGGTTTTTTAACCAAGTGTATATACTCTTAACTATTCACAAATTCTTTTTATAGTTTGTTGTTACATCACTCATTGTACAGTATTTTTTTGAGGGTATTATTGTTAATGAGTAAAACAGTGGGGTATTATTAAGTTGTGAAATATTTCGACAACTGGCAATGTCTTTTTATAAGAAATTGGTGAAATTTTTATAAGATATTGACGATGTTAAGCTAAATGTTAACAGAATTGTGCTGCACAGCTTAATAAACCCACACCGTTTTACTCATTAACATCGAATAATACCCACCAAAAAATATTAACAAATTATCTCCGATAAAAAAGAAATTCGCATTTTGTATCGAACAAATCAATTTAAAGATACGGTCAAAGTCGCCAATTGCGTAGAACAAGGATTCTTTCCTCTCAGTACAATAAAGATAACAGGTATAACATTACCATTACATCATTAGACCTCTTCATAGATCTCTTGATAAACCCTAAAAGGTAGAACGCAACGCAGAAACAATTAAATCAATAAAATGCGAGGAATTCATTTGCCTTAAAAAAGAAAAAAAAAATTACAAACCACTCGGTCCATCAATTTAACTCTACCGATAAAAACCGTCAACAGCTACCAAAAAGAAAAAGGAAAGGAAAAAAGCAAATCACCCTTGAGGAGTGAGACAACGGGTGCCGGATCGAAAAAGGCCAATAACTCAGCGCGGCCTTCTGCCCCTTCGCCCCTGGAGCGTTCGCGCAGTATCTTTCGGCTTATCCGGCGCTCTCGGGGTCCAGCGTGGAATTGGCCGCAGCCTCCCCCCCCCCTGCCTCTTCACCGCCCCTCAGCCCTCGGCATTAAATTAGCCCGTGACCGCGGCCAAATGAACGAACGGCCGGGCGCGCGTCTGACGTGGACGTGGCGGGCTAAGTGCAATGCGTCACGTGGACTCCGGGGCCTCCGGGGCTCTGACGTAGCATAATGCGAATCTATTACTCAGACCGGCGGCGCGTCTCATTATCGCGCGGCCCCCTGACGTCTTGCCCGCGTCCATTACAATTAGCGCGGCTGACCTTTTTTTTTTGCCCTTCTGCCGGGAGATTTAAAGGCTGGATCGTTTGGCTTCCACGATGTTTTGAGGTGGTGATCGATTGGTCTTCCCTAGTTGGTCGAGATATTAAGCAAAATTTGTTTTCGAACGCATTGTTGGCTGATTTAAGAAGTAGATTTTTAACTTTTTAGTAAATCACTAAGCAATAGTGCACGAAGAAAAATTTTCCATTAAAAATTACTATAGTTTTCCCTAAAGCGAGGACAAACTGGAACTATGAAAAAAATTGCGATAATGCATCAAATTTTACTGTAAATATAGTAAAATTTAAGATAACTATAGTAAAATTTAGTACAATTATAGTAAAATTTGCTGGTTATTATACTAATTTTTTTGATAGTTCCAGTTTGTCCGCGCTTTAGGTAAAACTATAGTAATTTTTAATGGAAAATTCTTCTCCGTGTGTAGATACAACAATTTTTTTCGACGTTATGTCAGATGAGAGTTAAGTTTTTCCAAATAAGTGAGGAAAGGGATGAAATTAAATATGAATATATTAAAGGTTGTTTGAGAGATTTTTTTTTTAATTTTCTAAATTTTCATTTTTACTGAAAAATTAAGGTAAAAAGTAAAGGACTGTAGATACTCCTCACTTCTAAGGTTATCTAAAGTTAAATTCTTGGAAAACTATTAAAATTAATAAAAATTGCTCGACTAATGAGTAAATAGAGGAACTTTTCCCAATAATTTTTAGTTAGCGAAAAGTATTAGAAAATATTTTTTTCAGCCTAGCGGGACGAAAGTATCACTTTCGCTCCAGCTCCCGCTTTGCGAATTTTGTATTTTCGGCCTCGCTAGGCAGAAAAATACAATACGCTACGCGGGGAGTAAAAAAGAATGCCTCAGATCGCACGTTTGTCACCCTCGCCTTCGGCTCGGGTGCCAATTTACGTGCGATCTGAGACCATTCTTGTTTTACCTCCCTTGTTGCGTAATATACTATTTCTGAATATTTCAGTGTCTTTTGATATGTTTTATTGGTTTGTTTTATTATGTTTAGATAAAAAAAAAGAAAATAAAAAGTACACGTGACTAGTTTTTTGGTGGTAATGTGAAATAAAAGTTAACTTCGTATCAATTTTTAATCAATTGACTAGCGAACTTATTAACTATTAAGTAAATATTGTGTTTCCTGTCGCTCAGAGTGCTATTTTTTAAAAGATCTAGTGCTAAGTGTCTCAACTTTAAATGTTTTTTTTTATAATTTTTACAACATAACTGCCTTAAACTTTTATTTATAATTTACGATATTGTGCTCTCGATTATTCCTACCTAATTTTTTACAAATTTTGTATGCAGATCGGAATATTATAATGCTACTCGAAGTACGTGCATGTGCATATCTTAAATTTGATTTTAACTAATCGATCATTATTGTCTATGTTATAATTATTAATTCATCATCCATAAATTCACTTAATCCGCTAGCATCGGTGTTCGGCGCTGATTAAATTGTTTAGCCTCGTAATGCACTAATTCATGCAGTGCACGTAGTATTAAGCGCATTAAACGTCAGAACCGATTGACTTATTTAAATATTTCATTGAATTGTTCAACTTTTTAATAAAAAAAAAACACTATTTGAAACGAAACCGAAGCGATTCGATCAATTTCATTTCAAACGTTAATATTTAAACTGACTTTTGAAAATTGAATAGTTAATTTCATTCTCTTCGTGACGTTTTAACATCCCAGAATGGAAATTGGAATATGACTATTTATATATGTATGTATACGTATCTATACATAAAAAAAAAAGTTCAGTGACCGATACCTTTTTTCCAGGAAATGTTGTTTTTAGATATTTTCGCGGAATTGATTGCCCACCAAGACAGCGAACTGTGTACTCGACGGTTTTTCCGGTAACGAGACGTATGCCCTTTCTCACTTAACTGTCGAGTATAGGAATGCGTGTGTCATGACCTGACGCCGTGTCTGTTAACAGTCCTTGTGGACCACACAGAGTGTGCGGCTTTTCGAGTTAACTGCCGGGGCACTGCCGTGAAAATGTACCCCCCTTTCGGCTTTACAAATATACGACTTTTTCTCATATTACGGCTTTACATCGGACCGAGTTTTCATTTTCACACTATATTACGAGGGAATTATTAAATTTATAAGGATTAATAGGCTTTGAATATTCAACTTTTTAATGACTTAATGGCTTCTACATTTACGATGTGAGCGCATTAAAATACTCCTTGTTTTTTTTCGCCTTCTTAAATACCTAATGAAGTGTCAGAACATACTTGTAAATTTCATACATCCGTGTGAATAAATTATTAATTAGCGACATTCGAAAATTTAAAGCTTACCACTGTATAAATGTTACTTGAATACATATACGAAATCATAGGTGTATACATTCTCAATAAATATAATAATGAAGATATATTAACATATTTCTAAATTTTCAAAAAAGAATTCTACAGAATCATAATAATTTTCTAAACGATTTTACTAAATTTATAAAAAAAAGACCCTTAAAAAAATAATCAATAATATTCCTTTCAAACCGTAGTATTTTAATGCATAATTATACCACGTTTTTACAAATTTAAATCAAAAGTATAGCTCTTTTCGTAAATATGAAATATGCTAAATGATCTTTAGACGCGACGAGACTTTCAAGCAAACTGTTTTAAAACGAACAATTTCACCACGCCTAAATCCGAGCTAAAAAACCCCGTCTACGTCAAAATTTCTATGTACCCTATTCAAAGTTTTTCGCTTTTATAGCCTCGTTTCGTCCACAGTAGCTTTTTATTTATAGGTGATAAAGAAAAAGAGATCGACGATGCAACGCAAAAAAAAAGTGAGGCCTCTCCGTTTAATGTCTCTCCCCTCCTCTCCAAACGCATTATAAATCCAATCAAAAGGATCCGATTATTGTTGAAATCTCCCGCCAATTAAGAGAAGGGGACGCGAGCCAATCCAGAATTCCGCGGCGATAAGGATCCTTTCCACGCGAGGCTCGGGCGAACTGCGAGTGCAGGGCACGAAGTCATCGCGGGGGCCTCGAGGAGCCGTAAAAATTGCCTCTCTGATGGGGTTCGGAGGCCGGCGCGGTGATTGCTTCATAAAAACGCCCTCCTCCCCTCCCCCTGCTGCCACCACCCCCTTCCCCTCGACTGCGATCGGCGCTCACCTGCAGAGAAAAGGTGTATCGATCGACTCTCGATGGATGGGGGCGAGGGGGAGGGAGCTTTTCATTTTCCGCGGAGAGAGGCTCGAACGCTCTGTGTTTCTTCGCCGGCTCTTTATTTTCTCGGGTGATAAATCGAAAGAGTCTCGCTGATCGAGTTGGCGAGGCTTCCCCCCTCCTTTTCAGCGAAGCCGCCTCGATATTTCCCTTGGACTACTTCGTTTTTAATTTCAAAAGCGAACCGATGTAAAGGGAGACATTGTTTGCTTACTGGGTCAGACTTCTTCATTTAATATTTTCTACCATTGCAGCGGTATTTTTATTTTCTTTTTTAATGTAATGTGTTGGGAGAGACGAGCTTTGAATGATAATTGTCTTTTTCTTTCTCTGTGACGAATGAGTTTTTTTATTTAATTTTTCGAACGAAGATGATGATTAATCTTGATGTGTTCCGGTGTGTCATTTTCTTAAACAAAGAACATTTTTGGATCAAAATTTAGGGTACCGTTTTTTTATGTAAACAGAGATAAAAATCCTTTGACGATACAAAATTGAATCGGTAAATTCGCGCGAAAACAATTTAAATGTTAGCGCGTCATTCAATCGGATGTTTAACCCTTAACTGGCTATGTAACATATACGCACAAAAAAAAGTCGTGCCAAAACTGGATATGTATAATCATATATGCACATATTTAACTAGACAAAGTTATTGAGGCTATCCGTTTTGGCACGAAATGTGGCAAAAGTCCTGCCAGTCAAGGGGTTAACCGTTAAACAATTCAAATGCTTCTTCTTCCCTTAAATGATTCACAACATCCTGCCATCGATTTTAAAAGAGAGAACGCCCCATAAATTTTTAATGATCTAAAAACGCATTAATGCTTAACATCTCAAATGTTATAAAGTATAGACATCGACATTCACTCGGTCTGTAAAAATCTGTACCGACTTGATCGAATAAACTGTATGGAGTTTTGAAAATTCAAGTAGTTCAATTTAATTAATTCTATCGCATGTCCTGTCTATGCCGACTGGTGCACGTCTATTTTTTTCTACGGATTTCCGTTCCGAATTTTTATATCTAATTGTTTGCGGTTGTGTGTCTCCTTTTCAGTTCGATCCCTCGTTTACTTCGAAACGGATCGGGGGACCCATCCGGCGTGACCAGCAATCTCGTTCTCGGTCTCCTCCGTCGTCTACAGTATAACCAACTCGCCCGCTTTTTCTTTAGTGATATTTCGTGCCTCGACGTCCGCTCCGTATCCTCCCGTCGATTCTCGACTTTACTACTACCCTCCGGAAAATTCGCCTTAATTTTTCGACATTTTCTCGAGATTCTCGAAAAGTTTAGATTTTCGCACGGCAATTCCCTCGATATTGGGATTTCCACGAGATGAACGATTTCGACGGATTTTATATAAAATAAAACGCTGAAATAATAATATTAATACCTCGGGATAAATTAAGAAACTCTGCAAAATGTACCTGATTAAGAATTTAATTAAAATGTTGATGTTTAAATTTACACTGTGTGTAAGTAAAATTATCTTAATTCAACAAAAAAAAAAAAAAAGAAAGAGAGACAGAGAGAGATAGAGAGAGAGGAGAGAGAGACTTCTTGGTCTACTTTCTCTCTGCTAGGATAAACTGCTTACCTAATTATCTTGACAAAAATAATTTTATTCGCAAGAAAGCGGGAGCTTTCTCTTCCTCTCCCTTACTTCAATGGACTTTAATTAAACTGCAAGCTAAATTTTGCTTAATCAAAGAAACTCGTTAAAAAAGCCACGAAGCTCGCGCCCGGGACCTATTTACATCGTAAACTCCAGCTCTCGCACTCGTACTAATTTCGCAAGTATTACCGATACGCGGCGCTGGTCGCGTCTACGTCGGGATTAGTTCACCCCTCTAGTCCGGGCTTAAAATTCCGGGCATAATTTCGTCCGGCACCACTGGCCGCGGATTATGTTTAAAAGGCTCTTCTATACGCGGTTGGTTTCTTAAAAAATCTAAATGCTGGAATATGCGATTTAATGCGCTTCTTTGTATAAATGCGAGGAGAGACACGTGTTTTAGTCATTTTTGTCGTTGATGGTTTTGCAATAATACTTCCTTTGAAGTTTGGAGGTATTGAAGCTTTTAATAACTCGAAATGAATAATGGAAGAATTCGTTAAAACTATTCGACATTATAGATTACTTTTCGCAGAAATTCTAGTAGATTAATAAAATAATCATAATCTTTTTAATTATACTAATTAGTTTAAATAAGTGGAATAATAAAAAGGATATAAATGCGGTTCTAATTGAGTTTTTAATCTTTAAAATTTGACGCGCAAAGCGCAGAGATTTTGCTGGTAATTAAAAGCATATTTAAAATTTCTAATGAAATTGTATTAATTCATGAATTCTCCAAGCAAGAATTCCGTTAAAGCCCACGATAAAATTTGCTAGTTCAACTTTTTAATTTTTGTCATTTTGCGTATATTTTTATATAAGTTAAATAACTATTTTATTTCTTCATATTACATTGTAAGGGTATGTTGACCTTTTAATGTTAAGATAAATAAATAAATCAGGTCAAAGCGAATGTACAGTAACGAGTGTAAGGCAGAAAAATTTGCTATAAATTGTTAAATACGAGGGACAGATTAAAATTACTAAATAGTATTGTAAATTTATTGTAAAAATTGCCATGCTTATGGCAAATCGTACCGTACAAACTATAATTTAAGTTTCAAGCCTTCCATCTCAAATAAGTACAAGCCAATACATACCTGATAAAAATTCTACTTTATATATTAACAACAAAAATTATTCTTCAAATCCTATTATGTAAATTATTAATTATATTAACTTTAACAGAATCAATTCGTCTCCGAACTCATCAGCAAATAATCCCCAGGAAAAAAATTAGACTCGCTCATCTCCTCGCGATAAATAACGAAATTAATCAAAGCGAACTATTTTCCCCTTTGCACTTTCCAATCCTCCTCCAGAGATAAACGCAGCGATAAATAATCCTCGGGACGCAGGACCCTAAAACCTTCATAAATTGAAAGTAACGCGATTCTCGCTCTCTCAGCGTCGGCGAGTCTAAAAGCGTCCCGTGTCGGGGCGGCGCGCGAGCAATTCCCCGGGACCACGACGGCGTTTTCCCATTCCCGAAAACGGCCCCGCACAAGGGGAGGAGGGGGCGGGCACCGCCGTCCGGCGAAGAGTCGTAGAATCGAGCGCAATTTCGCCCCGCGCGCGCGAGATTTCAATTGTCGTGCACGGCCGGATTCGGTCCGCGGCTCCCGCTTTCCCGAGCGCCCCCTCCTGCCCTCCGGCAACCGCTAAGAGAGTGGAATTGATTAAATAATTGGCCCTTCGAATTGGGCGCTAGTTTCCCGCGGCTCGGAATGAATACGCCGGGTTTCCTGGCCGCGTGCCAAGCCCACCCGGTACGAAGTAGCGCCGGAGACGCTCGACCGAGGGGACAGTACCAGACGGCTTAATAATGGCTCTGATTGGGTCGCCGGATGGGAGAGGCTAGTAGGGTGGTGGATAGATGGAGAATGGGGGGGGGGGGGGGCGACGCGCCGGGCAGCGATTGCATATGCATGACTTTTTAATTTTTCAAAGGTCTCGGCCCCCGAGTTTTTCCGCGCTCCCGAGAGCGCTAATGATATTTCCCGGTTGCATTACGCCGCGCGTTTCGCCGGGCTTTCCGCGCGATGAATTACTGTGCCGAGTCGCCTTCTTTTCGCCCCCGCGAATTATTCCGAATATTTATGACCCGTATACGAAGCAATGGTTTGCATTTTTTTGCGAGTCTCGTGTAACATGCGGGGATTTCTTTCTTTTTGGCCTCGATTTTTTTTTGTTACTTTATTTAGGGTCTTATTAAAAATAATTGAAGTAATTTGGCTTTGTGCTTGATATTAGGACTCGCGGATGGAAAGAGAAATGCGCCTCTTTTTACTGGGTATATACAATGAGCGAGATAAAAATATCTTTTCAACGAAATATGTTTACGTTTTAATTTTGTCTGCTATAAATACTGATAATATTGTGTAGCGAGCTTTTTTGTTTGTTCTCTAAAGTGAAAACGTGTATATGTTTCATGAACAAAAGTCTATGTCGCGCAAGCTTTTTAAACTTGCAGAATTTTAAGTCTAAAAAAAATATTTTAATGTTATTCAGACTGGTATTTTACATTTTTTTTAACAGATTCTACTGCACTTTTCAGTGGAATGAAAAACATAAACTGAGTAGAGCACTATCACGTATGAGATAAAAATGTGTGTAAATATAATGTATTTATTTAATTCTTAAACATTTATTTTCCCTTAAAATGTAATCCTCGAGTCATACAAATATGTTACATGGTTAGATTAAGTAGGAACTTTTGAATATTAAATGAGTATCTTTTGTAAAATACTATGACGATCATTAATGACGATCATTAATGACGATCATTATTGACGATATCGCAGTATGACAAAATTTCAATAGACTATTAATAACCGTATATATAATATGTTTACAGCTTGCAATATTTTCTGCTAAATATTGAGTAAGTATGGTGGCAATGAATTGATGACTTTCAAAACAAACTTTCTCACGAAAACAGTTTTTTCATTCTAAGCTATCAATTAAAATTAAAATCAGAATTGTTGATAGTTCCCTATTTTATTCAAGCACAACCGAAAAATTCATCAAATATCTCATAAAAAAATTCCATTAAAAATGTAAAAATTCTACTAAATTTTCAGCCAAACGCCAAACCCAAAAACTATTCGCTAAAAAATGAAAAAAAAAGTCGATCAGCTATCCGCGGAAGGCACCAGGAGGGCGCCGTAACGAGCAGTTGGGCCGGTTTTCAATCAACGAGTTTCGACAGCATCGCCAACGCCGTCACCTTCCAGAAAATGATTTCTGGCGAAGCGGCTTTCGCCACACAAACACACACCGGCCCGGCCGCCGCTCCAAAGCGAAAGGCAGACCCCCTCGCGCGAGTCTCGCGTGATATCCCTTTTCCATGAACTCGTTACACATGATAATAGGCATGCGATCACACAACGATCGCGAGCATACTAATTAGACTTTGCTTTCCTGACGTGCAATTCCGCGCAAGTTCAGCGGCGCGCACGCGTGTCTATGTGTGTGTCTGTGCGTGCATATATACATGCATGTATCTGTGGATTTATGTGTGTGCGTATGTGAGTGTGAGTGTGTGTGTGTGTGTTCGCGCGAGCGCGCGTGGAAACACGTACGTATATTTCGCAGGCAAACAAGGAGGTAGGGGGGAGCACCCCCTAACACGCGCCTGGGGTAATGAGCCTCTGGGCTGGCGGCGGGAGGCCGGCGATGGAGCAGGCCTCGGTATTTATTGAATATCAGGCTAATGGCTGCCGCTTACGCCGCTGACCCGCTTTTCTCGCCCGCGCGCCTTCTTTTATATCCCCTTCGTGGGCTGACTTTCATCGGCCGGCTGACGCGCGCGGCTCGTTCGGTCAACTTTTTGAATGGATAATGTTACGACTAATCGCTCGGGGGTGTACACTGATTTTACGTCGGAGGATTATAATGGCGGCGAAATGGACGCAAAGTGGGATGCGAGAGAAGAGTCTTGGGAGATATCAGTGATCGCAAGAAGCCGGAATTTAATGGGACTTTTCAGAAGTTTTTTTTTAAGTACTTTTGGTTCAGTTTGTAATGAGCACTAGAGCGGTGTATTTTTTTTTTTTAGAGTACGTAATGTTAATTAGGTAAGGATAAATACATAGACAAGAGAATTCAAGAAACTTTCTTCAGTTGTACTTCAGTGAAACAGCCAGTGATTGGTCAAACATAAATTAGGCGAACGCTCGATACCAGTTTTGACAAGTAGTGATCAAATCAGTGTTTAATCGGCCGTAAATGATGAAAATAATTTATAACATAAAAAATTTGAGTTTTAATAATATTCATATCAACAGAAATAAGCAACGAAGAAATTGAACAAAATTGTTTCATTTAAAAGTGGAATAAGAAGTGGTTGGTCAGTCACAGAAATTCAAATATCAAGGATTTCACGGATCTCTAATTGTAAGTTAGTTTTCATCAGTCCTCTGATTCAATTTATATTTAGCACTGCGTACATCAGGTATGAGGTGTTTTATAAAAAATTTTCTAAAAAAAGTACGTACCGTTGTAAGTGAAACAAATCAGTGTTTTATCAGCCGTAAACAATAACAATACTCGATAAGAAACAAATTTATATTTTAATAACATTTATATTACATAAAAAGTGCAACAAAAACATTGAAGAGCTTTTTTTTCAGTTATAAGTGAGACAAACAGTGTTTGGTCAGGCACAAATGATGTGAATATTATTTGCTTACAATCTTAACGGATCCCTAAACTAATTTTATTCATTTTTCTGATTCAATCCATAATTATCACTATAGAAATGCTATTCTAAAAAGCATAAAATACACAGCAAAAAGTGTAAACATAGATTTCTTCAGTCGTAAGTGAAACAGCCAGTGTTCAGTCAGCAGTGAACGACACGAATACTCGATACCATAAAAAGCGTTTATTACCGAGCGTCAATGAATCCGAATAACACACAAAAAAAGGGGAAAAAATACCACCGGTAAAAACGTTACGCATTACAAGGAACAATCCTGAAATGGCTTCAAAATTATTTCCGCGTACGCCGGGGAGAAAAAATAGCCGCGAAATAAATGCCTTTAAAACGCGGGGCGCGCAGCATAGCACACCCAGATAATGGGCATAAATATCGTTGGGATTTGTGGATTTATATTTTGCGCTCTGCATACCAGCGCTCGTATCTGCGCTCCTCATTTGCATCGGGAATTTACCGCGGCGAAGGGTTCAAAAAAAAAAAAAAAAAAAAAAAAAAAAAAAAAAAAAAAAAAAAAAAAAAAGGAGAGAGCGAGCGAGAGAAAGAGAGACAGGAGTCTCTCGTGCAAAGATTAAAACTTGAGTCTGCCGGAGAAAAGTCGAAGCGTTGAAGAAAAATGACATCGGAGTGTACCTGCGAATGAAATATTATCACTTCGTACTACCGCGAAAGGCGCGCGCGGGACGCTGGATATTCACTTTTTCGCCGTGCCATCGATAATAACGTGTGTTTTAAGAAAATTCGAAGGAAAAAATCTATGGAGATGGCCAACTCTGGTCTGGACGAGCTCCGAAAGGGTCGAATGTCAGTCCCTTGAAATTCACGGATCTGATGGAATTTTTCAGGCAAAATATTAATTGTGAGTTAGTTGGATAATTAGATCGGCTATAAAAATAAAATAAATTTTATTTAAATTTATTTTATTTCTAATGAACGTTGTTCTGGGTAAAATGACTGACGGAGGAAAAATGCTTTGATATTCAATCTGATTTTAACGAAGAGATTTTGAATATGCAGGTAATTATTTGTGGATGATAGATCAACATGTGGGATATGAAACATATGCGATTGAAAGCTACTCTAAGTTTCAAATTTGATCATTTGAATATCAGAATATTGATTGCATTGAAAATCAAAGCATTACTAATTAAGAGTACTTTGGAATTACATGGTATACAATACGAATATGAAAAATTATTTTAAAAATCGCACTAAATTTATATGAGTATAGATGATGCACGTTTAGTTGATCAATCATGTGCCATACATCGTATACACTGGGTTCAATAATAACACAACAACGCTGCTTGTTTCGTATTTAATCACCGTATCAAAGGTAGCATTATTAAATATATTTAAAAGCAATAAATTAATTACGAGTACTTTTGAAGTATAGGACACTTCATATGGATGAAACTCCACTCATCGATTATAAATTTGGGAATGATTGATTGTATTTAATCGTAATTCCCGGAAACCATCTTTCGTCCTGCATTTAATCGATCTGACCTTTAGAAACGAGAAATTAAATAGTAGTCTTAAGTGCAGAGGGCTCGTATCGAATTTTTTTATATACTCTGCTAGTAAGGTTTAGAAAAATATTTTAAATCTATAAAATAAATATTTTTTAGTTCATTTAGCGAGAAGAATGAATGACGAGGATATTTTTATATTCAGCCAGTAGTTTTTTTTTTTTTTTAATTTACATTCTTACTCTAATGAAAAGCACTTACAGACTATAAACTACATTAAACACTTTCATACATTAGATATGAGAAGTTACAAAATAAAGCAGAGCAGCATTTGCAGTAATTAGCAACCTATTACAGTTATTAGTAATCTATTTATTGAATGGTTAAGTAGATACATCCTGTTTATTAGGGAATCAAATCGTTTTAGCTAAATAATACGAGAAAAAATGTGATAATTTAAAAAATCTTAATAATTTTTAATGAACCATTAATGTAATCTATTTATAACTAAACAACATTTCATTGAATAATTGTTATTAAAATGTTTTAAAATTTGTTTCTAGTTGATCGGTAATTATTTTCTTTGTACCTCATAATATCCAGCTATTTTTTTTTTCAGAAAGAACATGAGTCTTACAATAAGCCACGTTAAAGTTTATCGAGATTTCCTGCAAATATAAACTTTTTTCTCTCCACGCAGAGCGAAAATAAGATAAAACCCGTGCAGGAGAAAATCAAGAGCGAAAACATATTCTGTATGAATGTCAAGCCGAAATTAGATGGCCCTCGAGAGTGGCATGCCTTCCAGAGAGAGTGAGAGAGAAAAATCGAGAGCGAGAGAGAGACAGACAGAGAGAACCGTAGCCGCACAGGAAATCGAAGGGGGTGAGAGGCTGGCGGATCTCGTCGGATTTTTATTGGAGTTTTATGATTTAAATCGCACACTCCGCATATTCTCTCTCTCTTCTCGTGGCGGCGGCGGTGGCGGCTCAAGCGCAATCGAGTCAGCAGCTGATTTTATGCTTTATTTTTACGGCCCTACGTGCGGTCTGTCGTTCCCTGATCCTCCGCGTGTACCCCCGGTGATACGCGGACCTTTCATCTCCTCCGACTTTTGTTTTAGAACAGTCGTTCTTACCGCCTCGCCTCCCCGCCTCGACTTATAATGACGATCGCTTGTAAAGTCACCCCCAGCACCCTCTTCCTCCCAAACGATTTTATCCCACCGCTAGCTCGCGATTTTCAATGACGGAAAATTCAATATTACCGAGGTTCGAGTGCAATACGCCGGGAATTGATTGGTAATGACGCTCGAGTGCGATCAATTTTGAGTGTAAAAGTCCACGGCGCCAGTTAAAGTAAATAAGGTGAATGCTCGATTGCGCATAGACGTAATGAGCGAAAGTACCACTCAACAAATTCCATTAATTAATGTTTATTATTAAACGTTGATAGAGGCTCGCGAGGGGGCGGAGGCTCTAATGAATTGGATAAAATTAACAGCGAGTAATTTGCATTGATTTCGCTTATCATTATTAACTTTACCGAGGGGCGTTTATTAACATCTTGCAAATAGAACACGTACGTAAAATGCTATCAATTATTTCGATGGCGCTCATCCACTTCGTTAGTGTATTAACAGCAACTACTGCTGCTACAAAAAGAAAAAAATAATAATTGAAACAGCCTGAGTCTAATGCACTCGGTCAAAGCGTAATTTAACACACTGAGAAAATTGTTGGAATTAAAGTTATTATTATTCATAGTATTAGCTTTCAGTACCTGAGGGACGTCCAGTACTTTTTATGATCCGCAGTTCTTTTTTTTCAATTGGGAAGAATAGTGAAAGATTCCATTATATCCGTCTGATAGAATATTGAAAAATAATCGACACGTATTTTTTCTTTTTTCAATTGAACGTTTATT
>JAWWEN010000020.1:4899862-4912609 GCA_035582955.1 Sycophila texana
AGTGTTATTTGCAGAACCCACTACACCTCCTCGCGAATAAGACGCATAGTAACTCCGGAATTATAAGTGCATGAACACACAGTCATCCTTTGTCATGACTTTATCAATTCACTATACGATGAATTAAGGACAACTATTTTATGTTCATTTGATGCATTCAGTTTTTCATTCTTAAACCTTTTTCTTATCGATTTAATCGAAAACTACCGATCATATTACTAGTGTCAACCCTCCGGGTCATGGATTTAAATGAAACTTTGGAAATAGTTTTCTAGATCCAAATAATGAAATGAATCACTTTTAGTTTGATCTCATAGGCCTTTGTTTCGCAGATACAGCATGTTATCTATTATTAATATTGCTAATATATCAATGCATACGATATTTTTAGTATTGTCCATATGAGCAATGCAAATGTTTTTAATTGTGTCTTTTAAACAAAGGCCTATCAGATCAAACTAAAAGTGGTTTGTTTCATTATTTGTTACTATAAAACAATTCCCAAAGTTTCATCCAAATCAGTGACCCAGAGGGTTGACACTCTCTTTGTTAGTTTCCATCTTATAATTCTTTGTTTGCGGTGCAGCAATACTATTCTTGAAGCTCTTTCTTTGAAAATGAACGCTATACAATGAATTAAAGATAGTACAGTTCTTTTGAGCAATCCACTTAGCAAGACCATTCACGCGATGTTTCCAACGGCAATAGGGTGCTACGCGTGCGGTGCACAATAGGGTCGCGTTAGTCGACGTCGAGTTATATTAACGAGTCAATTTTCCTCTAGTTCAATATCAAGCTTGATCAGAACGCATTTCAATGTAATTACCGGGTTGCGAGTGCAATGCGCGCTCCATTGACCGAGTGCACCGACACAAGGGAGCATTGTTAGATAGTAGTGCCCGGATCATTTTGCGAATTCTTCCCTGATTCTCGCTCAGCGTGGGCTTCGCGTGAACTGTGTGCTCATGACTTTTCCGGGCAAACGCAGGAATTGCAAATAACGACGGATTCACCGTGGTGCAAATTAATGAATCCCTTTTTTCTACTGCTGGAAGTAATGAAACGGTAGTCTAATTAATCTACTTCTGTTTAGTTTGCTTCAATTAGCTCGCAAACATAAACCCGGTCATTTACCATTGTAAGTGAAAATCCGCCAATTTAATGTGGTTGACGATTAATTGAAAATTATTTTCGCTTTTAATCTTACCTTACAAAATGATATAATACGGCAGGTCTTAGCGTTTATATGCTTAATAAATTCGGGCAAGTGCACACAAAGTTTAACGTCGTACATCAATTGCTCCGTTTGATGCAATAAAGGTAGTATATTGAATTTTCTTTGGCTTTTGGACTCGTAAACTATGCATGGGTTTCAATAGCCAACTCAAAATTAATATGCTTCCTCACTTCACATCGATGGGTTTCATCAGCCTAACAAACTAAGTCGGCGCAGTTGATACAAAAGCCACAAGTAAGAGCAGAAAATATGCAATCAATTTAAGTCTTGAACATAATTACAATACAGCATAATCCAAGGCATCGCGAACGAGGGTATTTTCCAAAATTTTCAAAGTAACGTCAAAATTGAAAGCAGGAATAACAACAACTTCCACCGGAAGGAGATTTTTGCAAATTTCAGGTGGTAAATTTCATCAGATGTTTTCAGAGAACAAGCTCGAACTATGCGCGCTGGAAGATTCGTGTGCGTTATTGGTACACAAGAGACGAGGGATGAAAGGGGCCGGTTAATAAAGGGCGCCGCGTGTCGTCTAATATACTGTACAACCGTATATATTCCCGCACCGTCATCGCGACCGAAAATTAAGGTTCTCGCAGTGCCTTGCCTGTATTACCATTGACGTGCGTGGATCATATCGTCGGTTTGGTAGAACAAGGGGCTGTGTTCGCTTTTAAAATTTCACCTTTTCTAACGGCCTTTCAGACAGTCTTCTTTTAATACCAAAGCGATTATATTATTGATAAACTTGTCCGACCATTCGATGTATAAAATATTTTAGAAGCAATTGTCAAGTGTTTTAACAGTTTGACGATATTTTATGAACCACTAATACCTTCCTTATTCTAATAACCAAAGTGATCGGTTTAGTGAGTGAATTTATTTTTTAAGACCCTGTTTCGGTGATTATTTTCATCAGGTCTAAAATATCATTGTAAATAACATTAACAAAAATTTTATACTTGTAAACAAGTTAAAAAATTTAATTTAAAAAATATGTATTTTAAGTACAAATAAAAAGCCCTAACAAAGTACTTTCCTTATTGTTAGTGTATGAAAGCATCAACATAATGCGATTCGCTTTAAAGTAATTAATGGAGTAAAAGAATTTAAGTAAAAAATTGTAAAAAAAAAACTATTTTCATCGGAACATTATTAAACGACATTTCATCGACTTGAATGTATTTTCATTTATTTATCAGCACTAAGTACGCGGCAAACCGCACTATTTACAATCCTCGAACGAGCGGGGTGCAAAAAAAAAAGTCCGCTAGAGAAACACGCTCGCACGTTCGAATTTATTGCTTCCACTAAAGCCACAAGCGTACGAGACCGATAAAATCTGAGGTATCGGCCCTCCACCGCATCCCCCTAATTGCAAGACCCATACTTAACGACACCAATTCCAGATCAATTTCGCCATGCATCGAACTTCCGACGGTCTGGGGGAGCGCTCGTACCCGGGCCCCTTGGAAAACACGATCTCTCCGTCTTTAGCGAAGCACTAGCGGAGGGAGGGGGAAAGGGGGTGGGAAGCTAGTAATGGAAACTCCGGAATAATTTCTAGTTATACTCGTGGGATGGAGTAGGCGTGTGCGTACGTATACACGAGCGACTCCTCTCACGTGCACAAATACACATTACAGCCTCGTCACCGATAGGGGGAGTTTCGCGGAAGCGACGAGAAAGTGCCTTCAGTGACGCGTAACCGTGTTTGTTGAGACGCGCATACATTTCGACGGCGGCGGATGAGGCCAAAGGGGGTAGCAGGGCACGTGGCTTTCGAGAATTTAGATATTTAAGCGCGAAAATCGAGGGAACGTATAGTGCATACTTAACGGATTTCTCAACTAAAAGCGACGCGCCCGCGCAGTCTGATCTCAATTTGGAATTCATTAAGCGATACTGTTTCTAGCCGCGACGGAGACACTTTAACGCAGCTTTGAGCCGTTTTTGACGACGGGATGAGTCGTCAGTTTATACATGCAATCCCGTCAGTTTTTGGAGGAGCTGCTTCTGGAAGTAGACTGTTGATGTTATAATAATTAAGAATTTTTCATAAATTTATTATGTAAAAATTATGATAGATGTAAGGGTAGCTCTACTTTTAATAAGACAAATTATGGTATTGAAAAATCTGTTTGGAGGTATGTTGCATTTATTAAAACAAAAATAAATTTAATACAATAATAAATTTAATCAATATGAATAGTTTGTTTATTTAGTCATTCAGAATCTTTATTATCTATGATATCACTTCAGTGAAATTTTTCTTTTTTGTTATGAATAATTTAATTAAATAATATTCTCTCACAAAAACATATGTACGTACTATACAAGTATTAACACATATTTTAATGTATTCAATTTTTTGAGGTTACAAAATAAATCAGAACTTCCTTTACTATTGAAATTAAAATGGCATATTTCTAAACAAATTTTTGAATTTTGGCGCCATTATAGACGTATGCGTTCCTAAAGTTTCAGACCAATCCCATTTACATATTAAATGCTTCACAACAAAGACCATCACTTTTTTAAGACAGCAATATACTACGTGAACATCAGTACATAATTAACGTTAATGTTCCACCTTTATTAGCCTTATATTAAAGTAAAAGCGTAAAATATTGTTCCCATTTTCTCTTTTACATCTACTATAGTCAATTACCCGAAATTTAAAAGTGCCTCACCCCTTCCGCTCGTCTCTCTTTCAGAAAAGCATTTTTATAAATATATCTTTTAAAACTAAAATTAAGCGCCGAATTTATTATCATTTCGCGTCGCGACCGTTAGCCGCGCATTATGAAACTTTAATGCAAAGTCACCGCGAAGAGTAGTTCCGAAAATTCCGCAACGTATCGTAACTCAGGGGAAAAAAGCCGCTAAAGTGGTGGATGCACCGTGGCGACCTAATAAAACCTTATAACAATCATTTTCACTCAGCGCCCCCGGCCCGTTCGCCGCAGTGGCGACAAAATCCCGGCGGTAGGGGGGAGAAAAGCGTTGTCACGCGAGCGGGACGCTGAAGAGGTGGAGAGAGGAGGGCGCAAGAGTGTGTTTATCGCTCGACGGCTAACGTTACACCAGTGTACGGAGACCACCGCGTGTGTTGACCGTGCCGTCGGCCCGTCTTTGACCAAACAACCGGACCCGCACCGTATATCCCTAATTTCGCTCTCGTCAAAGAACCTCCCCCGTTTGACCCCGATGTCACGGCGCGCCGACCTACAAGCAGGAGACACGGCTGTTTGGCGCCGGCTTTCTTTCACATTTTTTTTTCCTTTTTAGATCGTTCGGTCTCTTGAAAAATTACGAATCGACCTACTTGCAATTTTCTTTTTGCGGGGGTGGGTTATTAGGGATGACAATAATTATTATTGGAATTTTTTAGGATATTACCTTAACTAAAAGCTAGTGGATTTATTTTGGATGATAGATTTAATGAAGCTTAACGTTATCTCCTTTTGTAGACAGAAAAACATGGCAGGAAGTCGTGAAATGTTGAAACAATTGGTTGATTGATTAAAGAATAAGACAAAAAATCTTTAATCGATCAAATAATCTTTCAAGTCGAAAAACAAAAAATGTTAATAGGAATTCAATATTATAATTTGAATAATCATAGAAGTTTGCGTATGTTTAACTTTATTAATACATTAATGAAATGAACATAAAGTATAGAAATGTTCCAATTGTAGTGATTTTTTTTATTTCAACTATAAGTATTTTGTAACTCCAAAAGATAGATGTTCGTAGCACATCATCGTGGATTTTGCTAGTCACTGCAAAAGTATCAGTTTATGTCCAAATAATCACAGTATAGTTAAGGGAGACTGACTGGATTATCATACTAAGGGACACATCGACTGAGGATCTGAATGTTTACGATGACGCCATCTGAGTTTCACGATGCTCCAATTGCAGCATCGTCAGGCAATAGTAGTGGCTCGTATAATACAAATTTCGTGCATCTCCATCTCCTTCGTGCTAAAGATTTACTTGAGGGCGTTTCAGTTTTGCACGATTTGTAAGGCTCAACGCGAGCGCCTCTGCATATTAACCTCGCCCCGACCCCCTTCTGGAAATTTCAGGAAGTGAACGAGTTGCGTTGCGCCTAAAATATGATGCCTCGTTTATCAATAGCGACTTATCTACCTGAGCTTAAAATGAACGTTAGAGAGGGAGGGAGAGAGAGAGAGAGAGAGAGAGAGAGAGAGAGAGAGAGAGAGAGAGAAAGATAGTCAATATTGACGTACTAAGGATAGCTAAAACCCAACCAAGTATAGCTCAGTTATTTATGCCCATTCATTAATTCGTTAAATAAAATAGTTAGAATTGATCGAGTACATTTGAATCGTACTATTACTATTTTCGCTTGTACATCGCAGAAGATTCTAATGCTAATTTTGCCAGCGCTCTAAAAGGGGATTCACAGTATATCTAAAAGATATTTTAATATTTAAATAACTCCGTAAAGAAAAAGAGTAAAAAAATAAAAAAATATTTTCACTTGATCTCACAGCTCAAAGACTAGCGACGAGATCTGATTTATTGCGAAAATGGAATATCGTGTGTGCATCGATACAATGTCAGTTAGCGAATTTGTTCGGAACGCAGTGTACAGCGTTGTACGCGGTGCTCTTCAATCGTAGGTTTAATTGGGCAAAAAACTCGCGACATTAATGAAAGACTCGTTTCCTCGCTTACGCCAGTCCGCGCTCGACCCCAAGGTCCGTTATTCAAAGACGCCACCGAGGAGAGTGAGTCACTCCCACCCACTTGCCGTCTAACTGCCGGTCACTCCTCGTAAATAGCTGGAGCCTTTAAATTCCCTTGCCTCGAAACGACAATACGGTAGCCTACCACGAGAACTCCTCCCGTCTGTCCGCTCGCGTTGTTCATCCGGAAAGAGAACCACTCGCTGGTCGGATGCGCGGCCTCCAGTTTGCCGGGGAAAAAGGACAGGGACTGTGGCGAACTGCCTTCGCGGGGACTCGCCGCTTGTCGTTGGATTACTCGAATAAACTTGGAATAACAATTGGCTATCGAAACAAGGCTAAAGGACGAAACTATTGTTATTTATGCACGAAGGACAAATTTTGTTACAAAATTTGGTATTATTTTAGAGAAAATTACAATACTCATAATAAATAGAGTTGAAGAATAGCGAAACGAAAAAGGTTACCGGATATATAATAAAAAAATATGTGATATTTATGGACAAGTTGCTAGACTTGCCATTAAAATTGCAGTACTTTTAGCAAACATTAATAGTAAAATTTATTCTAATAGTTACTAAAATTATTGTAATATTATCTGTGATTCTAGGAACTTTTGATCGCCTATATTGCAATTTTTACTATAAATTTACTACGAAAGTATTGTTGTTTTTTTCAAAAGAAATTTTAATGATAAGTAAATCTCTTTCTGAACGATATCTACTCTTAAAAAAGTAATTGTGAGATGAAAAAAGTAATTTGATCTTTGAAGAATAAATATTAAATTCCTTTCTAATTGATTTTATATCTCAAAAGCTTAAGCTCGAAGATTATCTAAAACAAAAAATGCAGTTATGGCTACTCAAAGTTTCAAACATTAAAGGCTGGAATACACGCTCGCTCTTCTCATTGCGGTGCGACAAAACTGGAACAGAAAAAGGAAGAAAAAAAACGAGCTCAACTCTTCCCTATTTTCTAAAACCTTCCGCATTCCTATATGCTATTCAGACAATAACATTGCGTATGTATGTAACAGCCCTTGCCATTACATGTGGTCCTTGCCGTCCCAGCAGGGAACATCCTCGATAAAGGAGAGCGCCTTGCGTTAAAAATGCAAACACCCAACAGTTGCCACAGTTGGGGGTGAAAAAAAGAACTTAAGATCCACCCTTGTCATCATTACTGCTTAGCGTTATACACACTTGTGCAGGGGTGGGCGTCAATGTAGTCTCTGTGGAGAAACTAACCTCCATACGAGAAAAGGAGAAAGGGGCAGGATGCTTTAGGTAGCCCACATTCCGCACGCGGCTCACGTAATTCGGTGATGACATCACGCGTGAAGAGCACAAAATATAAAGCTAAGGCAAGGTGCAGCGTGAGAAGGGTAGCATAACCAGGGGCTCGCATGGAAATGTATGGCCAAGCCGCGACTGTGCACTTTCGTCGTCGTAAAAGCAGCCGGCGCTGGGTCAACATCATCGGAATATAAGAGACCCTATCCATGTAATCTAATAGAGGACCATTTCAAAACAGAATGCAAATCATTGAAGATCTGTTTTCTGAACTCGTCGAATAAACAGTCGAACATTAGTACGCGAGATTTGAATAGTTTGTACCGGTCTTTGGGTAAGACACCACTTTTAGCTGCTTCAAGAGATAAGATAAAGTGGATAAACTTTTTAGAAGGGATGGCAAGGATGTATTATAATTTTACCTCAAAGTTATAAAGTATATAAAAGGTTTAACGAGTAAGATGCTATTCAGAGATTGTAATAGTAGAGTAAATTGCCCGCAGGGTGCTCACTTTGAAGTAGATTAAACTTTGCCGTGAACTTAATAACGGATGATAATTTTGCAGTAAATAAATTGAAGAAATACCCGTCCGATATTTTCTCAGAGGCTCGTCGACGTCATCCCCTCGTCCACGTCAATTCAATTAGGAGATGAGTAGATTTGAAGTCATAGTCATAGCTACCGACGGGGATGCGTACTTCCGCTGAGACAAGTCGAGAGAGGAGAGGGAGGTTATAACGCGGTAAAATTTTAAAGAAAATGCGCACCAGAGCTTGAAGTGTACTTAAGTCGGATCAAAGGAAAATTACGCATTAAGAAAATGTGAAAAAGGCGCCCAGAAGTTACTGTAGGGCCGAGGTTTTCTCGTCTACCGACGTACACAGTACACTTTAATGGTATCGTGCCGTAATTTTGAAATTAAGGCGATATTGCAGGTTAAGTTGCAATATATACTGCTGTGGATAAATTATTAATGCAAATATGAGTCATTTTCTCGTTACGCAATAAATTAAATCAGGGCTTAGGACCTTTAATTATTTTTACGATTTTGAACATTGATTAATTACCCAAATTTTTAATTGGCAATATAATTGATAGTAACGCGCTGAACAAAAAGTCATGAAGTTGCTTCCTCTATTCAATGATTTGGGAGAATTTTTTTAAACTGATCATTAGATATACTACTTGAAAAGGGAACCTACTCAAAATTGTTTCTTATCAGGAAGAATAATAATAAATGAATTCTCTCGCTTTCGCATGCTTTTTACTTTCGATAAGTCATTCTGCTGTTAATTCTAATGTTTCTCACTTCAGGAAACATTGTACTGAATTGAACATCTACAGAGAATCAAATTACTGAAATTACTTCCACAAACGAACAGATAATTCAATATAGTATGAGAATCGCGATAATAACTACGGGCGTATGGGCTATTAAACTTGGCAGAAAATGCATCGACAACCTGTTATTACCAAGTCATAACGTTACCATAAAACAACTGCGCTCTGCGAATATGCCACGCCTGCGGTAAGGGTGAGGAATCGACCTTCTTAAACCGTTATCGGTTAGTTCAAATCTGCTTCGAGACACGTCGGGAAGCTAAATTATTAGGGTGTCCTATAATTGGCCGGCCGATGGCTTGCGGTTATTCGGTACTTGCAACAATATCGTTACACCCGAAGCTGCAGTAGACCAGCCCCGATGTTAAGCCCCGCAATACGACCCAAGACCAGTGGGGCCGCGCGGTGGAGACAGTCCCTACTCTCGCGGTCGTATATGAATTGGAAGCTGAGAAACCAAATACAAGGACATTACTCATGCTTGTCCGACCCTACCTTGCCAAAAGCTATGGGTCTTAATAAAAGCTCGTTACACGCTTCTCTGAACATTGTATAATTCCAAGAGCCGTCAAACGTATTTACTTTTTTAATTGTATTATCCTCTCTTAAAAAAGCGATGGCCTTTGTCCTGAAGAATTTGTCGTGAAACATTTAATACGTGATTCTGATTGGATGCCAAGATACGTGAACGAGATTTGTCGTCTGATGTATTAGAATTAGGATGGGAGAGCGGGAATTTTCCAATTTTGAATATATAAAACTTTAAAATTAAAATTTATGTTATAATTTGTGATTATTTATATTATCTCTTTAAAAAAACCGGTGTCAAAATTCAATAAACATGTCTAATCTCAAAAAGAAGAATATGTAGATTACCAACCGAGTCGAAGCATAAAACGCCACCTTGCGGAGTTCTTTTTACGTGGAATTCTGAACTATTGACTTTTGGACTAAACTCTCATAAACATTACTAAGTTGTTGTAAATATTAAAAATTGTCAGAATTTAAGGAATACCACGATTTCCTTGACAGGTTGGTAATTTTTATATTTTCAGTCTCTCCGTGTGCAAGTATAAGTTATGAAGATAAACCATTAATAATCGCAATGCCTCTATATATGTAAATGCGCGATGAAAGAAATTAACTAAGATTTTGTATGAGCACTCGTACTTCGCGATTCGATAAGAAGAATAATTTCCGGTGTTATTGTGATCGATTAGATTTTCTCGATAATAGTTATAAAACGGGGCCGGAGGCAGTAGGTGACGCTAGGTCGGATCGACACGACTTACGGGGCGATATAACGACGCTCAGACCGGGCACGGCGACGAAAACGATTTCTTAAAGGTATAGACACGATCTTTCCTAGTCGTAGCAAAGTGAAAATCGTGCGGTAGGGGGAAAGAGCGGGGACAGAGGGGGGGGGGGCGTTAGCCGTAATCCATTTTTCATCGGGTTTCCTCTGGCGAACGCAGGAGAACGTCACGACACGTACGAAATTTTTCGCCCGATATATCCCCGCGCGTTAACCGGTTTATTAAACAGTCACGACGCGCTCGCCATATATATTTATTTAGCCGCGTGTGTGGCGCGAAAAAGAGCCACAACGGCCCGGGGATTAGCGAGTCTCTGTCTCTGAATGACGTGAAATGCCAAGCTCTTAATCCTCCGGGGGGGCGACCTGGACCAGGATGCTGCTGCCTCGCTTCACCCACCCCCCCCCTTCATCCCGGCTCTTTCTCTCTCCGTCGTCAGGACGGACATTGCCGGGTCAATCGACAAAGTCCCGTGCCTGCGAAGCGACGCGCTGGCGCACGTACGAAAATATGGCGAGCGCGTGTCCGACATGAGCTGTCGAGATTTTAATCTCGTTAATGACCCCATGTGTCCTTCCAGATGATGAGCGAGCGTTGACAAGCTAATAAAAAGCCATGACTTGACGGCTCTTTTCTCATTGTTCCTGTCAGTCACCCACAGAATTATCCGGAGCGCGTCTCTCTCGCTCGTTTGCTCTCTTTATCTCTCTTTCGCTGTATCCCTCACTGCTTTCTCGTAGTATGGTCTGTTTTTCTTCGAAATATTTTGAATACGTCAGCGATGCGATTATTTACGCGCGTGGAAAAATTCTTAGGTAATGAAGAAGAATGGGGAGTAGAATGTTTCATAAAAGTTGCTGGAGGATGTAAACTACAGTATTTCACCAGCAATGTTCCTTCTCGCTCATAGGAAAGCTAATAAAATTTACGAATTCATTCGTCAAATTTTAATGCGATTTATTATTCCAGCGAATGTTTATGGTTGTATCTGACAAATTCGCTTAAATTTGAACTATGTTGAATTTTTGTTTAAAGTATCTTGTCGAAATTCAATTACGTTTGAAAGTTTACAACGTGTTTATAATAAATTTCTATTTAATTTGCGGAACTATAAATTTAATTAAATTTAATTAAATTTAATAATTTTAACGTATACCTAATAAACTATAAAGGTATTGAGACTATTGAAAAAACGATGATAGAACATTTGGAAGCATTTCAAGACGGAGAAGTTGATTAGGTCAAAGAATTAATTTTTGATTAAATAGCGGTCAAAATCAAATGCTTTGTGATGAATATCTTAAAGAAAAAAGTAAATTTTGTTCCAATTGATTTGCTGAGCTCAACAACTAATTGTTAGTATTTTTAGTAACACTTTTAGTAAACTAAAACGCAAATTATTGTAACGACAAGGCCAATAAAATTGCAACAAAATAGTATACTTTCGGTAGTCAGAAAATATTGGATCATTTTAACTGAAGTTGTTACATTGATGAACAACTAATAAATAAGAAAATGCTTGAAGGGGGACGAAAAAAGAAAAACTTCCATCGCACCATAAAAATAAAAGAAAATATATCAAATTAAGAGAAAAAAAAGTGTACATCCGTCTTATCACGAATAACTTTTAACGCATTTAGCCGAGTATCGGGGAAATGCTTCCACGTTAATAATTGTCTGGGGAATCACGATCTTCGACTACAGTTACCGTATACTTCGTATCGAATTTTGGCGAGAAGGTAGCGGAGGCAGCGGCGGCAGCGTCGTTATCAGTATCGTATTTCTGAGCAGAATTTCCCCAACATCAATAACCGGAAGTAATAATAGCTGCTCATGAATTACTTCATTCTGCAGGCAAGTAGCTCGCGAGCTATCAATAATATTATTTATATCTCCAATAGCTCAAGCTAGTAAATGCTCCAAGTTCAGAGTACGGGGAACATGAGTCGCTGATACTAGACACATATAATGTTGAAGAATATTTTTTTTTCGCGAGTCGTAAATATTGGAAACAACGACTAGTCGCAATGAATCGAGTTGAATTCGTGACCAGACGCAAAATTTCTGGCTTACCGATGCTCGTTGGGCATATTTCTCGTTGTTTTATCACTTCTCTTATCACCGTTGGAAAAATGCTTTGTGGCGGCTTTTTCCGTGAGTTATTCAATTTCTAGATTGTAAAGAAAAATGGAGGATGAAAACTGGCGCGACATCGTAGAATGTCAAAATGTACGCATCGCAGAAGACCTTTGAGAGGCATCGAGAGACTCGACACGATAAAGGCGGTTTTTATGTAATTAGGCTAGAGGTTATCCAACCCCTAGAGCAAGACTTTGCATCACAGATCGCTGATAGCATCGACCAACGTTACATTCCACCTTTTATCTCTCATCTTCCTTCTTGAATGTTGCTTTTTCTCTGTGATCCGTGCGATCTTATACACAAGTACGTTTTTTTAATTTAATTAACTCACATATAAATTATTATTCAAGTAACTTTATTAAATAGAAGTAAATTATTTAATTTCTCTCTAAATGATAGAGTAACATAAAATAGCCTATGCAATTTATCATTGCATGTCTCAAACGAGATCCTTTGATCTTTAATGAAAAATGGATCAGGCATTACTAGGATAAATTACACTACTTGATAAAATACATTCTCTTTAATCAAATCAATTAAAGCAATTATAACTTTGAAAACATTTTTTTTTTTTTTTTTTTTTTTTTTTTTGTAGCGAAGAATTTTATAGAAAATATGAAACATTATTGTGGGGTCCAGGTAGAGAGCGGCCCTGGGCTCGATCAGGCCGCGGACGGTCGAGCGCCGTCCCGCGTCC